>WAAB01002272.1:162119-184835 GCA_013389865.1 Piaya cayana
ACCCCACTTGTAACTGGCCTCCAGCTGGATTTAACTCCATTTCCCACCACTCTCTGGCCCCGGCCAGCCAACCAGTTCTCCACCCAGGAGAGTGTGTGTCTGTCCAATCCAGAGGCTGACAGTTTCTGTAGCAGAATGCTGTGAGAAACTGTGTCAAAGGTTTTGCTGAAGTCCAGGAAGACCACGTCCACAGCCTTTCCCTCATCCAGTAGACGTGTCACTGTGTCATAGAAGGCAATCAGGTTAGTTTGTCAAGACCTGCCTTTTGTGAACCCATGTTGGCTGGGCCTGATCACCCGGTTCTCTTGCAAGTGCCTCATGATAGCACTCAAGATCACCAATTCAGACAGGAGGGCCAACTGTCCCCTCTTGTCTAGTCTGC
This sequence comes from Piaya cayana, assembly GCA_013389865.1. NCBI lineage: Eukaryota > Metazoa > Chordata > Aves > Cuculiformes > Coccyzidae > Piaya > Piaya cayana. The sequence goes on from WAAB01002272.1 coordinate 162,502, forward strand.
ATTTATCTGAGGGATGTGTCCTAATGAGAGCGCATTGGTTTAGCCACAACTTAGAGAGCAGAAGAAAGGAGAAACTATCATCTAAGACAGCCACTAGCCTTGGCTGGGATGTAGCAACTAATACCACACTCTCCCCTAGCTGTTCAAACAGCATAAATGCTTAAACTTCAGCTGGACCCAGAATATTGACCGTCATCGCTGCTCTAGGCTGACAGCAGGCTTCAAGACATTCAGCAGAGAAGCACAGGACAATTACAGTGTGGACCACAGATAATCCATGAACAAAGTCAATGTGTAGCATAGTCTTAGACAGCTGATCTGACTACAGCATCAAAGCTTTGGTGTTTATAGTCCTTTTCAGGAATAGTTTCCTGTACTGTAGATCCTTCTGGTCTTTATGTATTCTAACTAATAGAACCATATATTCCATATAATTTAAGTACAACTCCAAATATCAAAATACATAGAAAAGCATCTGGTTTTGTTTATATTTGGTCAAAAAAGAGTTAATAACTGATGATGACTCCTTTCTACTAGGAAGCTCTTGGATTGTGCCATTATCACTGCCAGCCCAGGTGGAAAAGTTGAGGTACTGTTTCTGCTTGTAACAACAATGATTAAAATGATCATTCTCTTTCTTTGTGGCATGTATATATTTATCTCTTTTTCTGAAAGGTTTACAAATACGTTCATATTCTCATGGAAAACAGGTATCTGCCTTTTTGTTTCCCAGGAAGAAACTTGAGAAGACCAATGAAAAGAACTACTGAATTACGTGAAGTGCTGGTCTGATACTGGCCAGAGACTCCTTGCTAACAGTAAAAGTCTCTTGATCCCTCCTTGCAGCGCACATGGAACAGTCAGTCACTGGTTTGCAGGTAAGACTTGTGTATTTTCTTCTTACAAAGTGTTCGTAATTTAAAACTTCAGCATGAAAGTGTGTAAAAAAATTTGTGAAATTCTGGGGATGCTGGCAGAAGACTCTGAAATTTAAGAGAGAATGTCTCAGTTTCTTAAAGGAAATTGCCTACAGCAGCAATTTATTTATTCATTTCAATCTCTTTAGATTTCATTACCTAAAAAGTTTCTCCACAGCTATTCCTGATCTTTTAATTCATTCAGAAACAGAGGAGGGAGAAACAATGACAAGTAATGAAAAGGAAAAAAGGCTGCTTGGTTGAAGGACACAGCAGAACAGAATAAAAGCATGAAGGTGCTGAGAAACACTAGTCCAATCTCTATTGACAAACAGTGGCAAACAAAGAAGAGATTTAAAATAAACATTGAAAACAGATTTGCAAAACGGGACTGGTTACTCAAACCCAGTTTTGCAAATACGTAAGTAAACATGCACAGTGAGTGCACTTGCTGTGTCTGGTGACTGCCTCAGTGGACGCAGCAGGTACTTCAAAATTTGTTGCTTTATTTAAAACAGAGAAAGGCTTATGGAATGGTCTGAAAGGTGTTTAGATGTTCAGGTGTGGTCACATCCACTCTTGCACTTTATCTTAATGTCTGGACAGAGCCCCGCTGAAATTGAAAAAGTTGTATGGTATTTTAGGTCCATTAAACTGAAATAGGTCACAGGGCTAGTCCTTTGTTGTTGTTTGGGGTTTTTTTTCCCCTGGAAAGGAAGAAGTAAACTTGTTTGTTAATTGGACATACACTTTGCAAGGCATGAAATGTATAAGTACAGAGGAGCTGAGACAGTGTAAACTTTGTTATACAATATATTATTATACGTGCCTATTTATCAAATGTTTTTCTTGTGGCAAATAATCCTATGTATTTCAGTAGACTAAAGACATACTCAGCTATATCCACTACAAATACTTGTTTTGTATCAGTTTCACATTCTTATTGCACGCTTCCCCAAGTTATTAATTATCTTCTAGATTTCTTTTCTCAGAGACATGGGATGAGCAGGTGCAGGGAAACAATCAGGAATCAACATTTTTGCATGCAAGTCTTACAGAATAAAATAAATCCAAAATTCATGCTAAATGCTGGAATAATGCCAATATACTGGGGGGTGTGTGTGTGTGTGTGTGTATATATATATATATGCATATATATTCAAAATTTTGAATGTGACCCACATCAAGTGATGCCTTGGAATATTTGAAAAGCTGAAACAAAAAATTTACAAGAATCAAACTACCACAACTAAATAAAGCAGCACAAGTACCAAGATCTGGTTTTCAGGACAGAGGCTTAAAGAATTACTCACTTATGCAGTTTCTTATCATTTAATTCACATATTCCTCACAACGGACATACAATCTGAATAAAAATGCTTTTATTTGGAATCCTCCTAATTATAGCCAGTAGTTCCACTGAATAAATAAAGTCTTTGGTCTTGCTGTTAGATCAACAGGAGTTAACCTGCTCTGAGCTCAATTACCTTTTAATGAACTAAGGAACAAAGTTGTGTACATGTCATCTCATATCCACACTGAGTGCCTTGTTTTGCAAAACAAATACCAAGTATGATGACTAAAGAATTAAAATGATTTTGAGGCTTCCCTATCGCCACGTCACTGATCTACACTTAATGTATGACTGGGGAAATTCCTTGATTCTAAACTTTAGGGGGCAAAATGCCATCTAAAATACTTATGTGTATTCAATACACATTTTTTTATTGCAGACAACCATATTTCTACTCTTAAGCTCACTGAATAATCCATTGAGTTTAAATGAACTCAAGTATTGTAATATTTTAAAGCCTTTCTGTATGAAAGGCTTGCATAACTGAGGATCAGGGATCAGACTGTGTCCTTTTAAGAAACAAAACACTTGGGAGTTTCAGGTTTCAGAACAGGTGCTTGAAAAAAATGCCTCCCTATATGCCAACTATATTTTCTTTCTTGCACTCTCACAGGCCTTTTCCAAGCTTAAACATAACAAGAAAAACCAGTACAGACTGTTAATATTCTTGAATTTATGGAAGATTAGGGGAAGATTAACTACCTAGTCTGAAGATAAATGTAGCATTCTCCAGTCATACTTGCCTATTTCTAGATCTTTTGCAAATAAAATTGTATTATTCTTGCAATCAAAACAGGAAGAGGAACAAAGTTCCACGTCTGGCTGGCAGACAGAATTATGTAGTTAAGTTTGTTAGTAAAGAAGGAAACTATATTTGCAGCCATCAGATAATTTAAAAAGTGTTAGGAAACGAAAATGAGCTGTTTCTTTTCTGTCAAATGTGATAGCATGCCTGAACAAATTGGCAGATCTACCTGCTCCCAAATGACCATACCACATGCATTCAGAGCTGAGGTGAAAAAATAAGGTGAGCTAACCATTATCCATCACATATTAAGGCTCTCTGCCTACCTTGGTCTTAGAAGAATAAGAAAGATAAACTTGAGATCATAGAAACAAGTTCTCTGAATAACTAAGAGCAACCAAATCATTAAAAGAACAGCAATAGTAACTATTACAATTGTATGTAGCTCATGAAATTGCTACTTCCTTCCAGCAGCTGACCGAACAGCATCATGGGAGTTGTTCGGAAAAAACTTCGCCTGACGTATGTCCCTGGCAAACTTGGCAGCATCCTCACCACCCAAGAGATTGTCTCTTAAGATGCTGGTGCAAACTTTAGTACATCCCTGGAGGAAAAAGCACGCCAACTAAGCCTATTACATTGAAGAGATGGTTCTGCTGGTGGCAATAGCAGAAGTGTTGTTGGTCCTGGGTTTAGTTCTGGAGTCAGACTCTCTCTGCTCACCCACAACATTTTACAAGAACTGCTGGATCCGACGTTTCCCAGGTCTTCTGATTGACCTACAGGAATCTCAGAAGAGGGGTGCCCAGGTGCTGAAGATATATGCAGAAGCCTCACCCCAACAGTGCAGCAGAACCTGCTGCCTTCTGAGGAATGGTGAGTGTTAATTATCAAGATTGTGGCATATATTAAAATTTTCATTATGACATTGACTTGAAGGAAGTCAGCTGGGAGGTGGACTACAGGTTAAATTGAAATGAATGAATTATGAAATTAATTATGCTGGAGCTCCTCCCATAAAAGGACAGGCTAAGAGAGTTGGGGTTGTTCAGCCTGGAGAAGACAAGGCTCCAAGGAGACCTTATGGTGACATTCTAGTACCTGAAGGGAGCTAAAAGAAGGCTGGGAGGTACTTTTTATAAAGGCCTGTAGTGATAGAACTAGGGCAAATGGCTTTAAATTGGAGAGAGGAAGATTTAGGCTAGATATGAGGAATTTCTTAACAATGAGAGTGGTGAGACACTGGCACAGATTGCCCAAGTAGGTTGTGGCTGCCCCATCCCTGGAGGTGTTCAAGGCCAGGTTGGATGAGGCCTCAAGCTGCCTGGTCTGGTGGGAGGTGTCCCTGCCCATGGCAGGGGGGTTGGAATTAGATGATCTTTAAGGCACCTTCCAACTCAACCCATTTTATGACTTAGTAAGAGGTATATTTAGAATTCAGATATCTATTCTATTCCTTCTTCTTAAAATAAGAATATCGTTATAAGTAGTTCTGTTATACTTTACTAAGTGCTTAATTAGTTTGCAGAATAATGAGAGAACCACAAATTGAAAGTCCTATTGAGCTGCCCAGTATTAATGATCTTCTAATATTAAATGATATAATAACAAGCAAAATGAAATGTTCGTTATAAGGTCAAGTTTATTACTTTTGTATTACAGTTTCCTGCAATCTGGCAGTGTTCTACCATGGAGCTATTAATGAGAATATGAATTGCCTCCACATGTCTTGCCCGGCATTGGAAAGTTGCATACTAAAGGCTAGAATCAATGTCATTTTGTACAACATCACAACAGGTAACCAAGCATTTGATTTATGAAGGCTGAAAACATAGCAGCTGTAGGAGATGTTAAGTCTATGCTAGGTCAGTTGCTGACCTGAAAGATCTTCTGAAGTAATGTGCAGTGCTAAGAAATCATAAGACTTCTTTCCTTTTTCATCAATGTACCTACTCCTAAGAATACTTTCCCTCTTTCTTCCATTCAGTATTTGAGAAAGGACGTTGAAGATACACCCTGCTTTCAAGATTTTCCAAAATGCACTTCCCTTGCATCCCATAAGGTGTCCCGTAAATCTTGGCAGTGACACCTTCAGTCCAGAAGATTAATGATTACTATTTGGGTTCAAATAATGTGAGTGTGCTGATGACCTTTTTATCACATAAACTAACATTGTTTATGATTTAATAGGGATCGATCCAGATCTTCTTATTTTTGAAAAACTGACCTCCAAAGAGCCAAATACTCACTCCTCACCGAGTAAATATGAACGGCAAAACAGCACAAAGACCACTGAGCGGGAAGGATGTCAGCGTCATAATGCCACATCAAGTTCTCTTCTGCTCCAAGCTCCATCTTCTACCAGTAGCAACAGCTTAACAGCCCATACTCACATCCCCATCTCAAGCCTGACGGTCAAAAAAAATGAAGTTACTACTTATTCCTGGTCAGAAAGCTTTCCACTGGATGACCATTTTGCTACGTGGACAAGCACAGCTTCAGTAACCACTAGGTCAATCACCAGCTCAGACAAGAAGACTGTACACTCAACTTTGATATCCAAGTCTGCCGAGTTATTATCCCACATGCCCACTCCTCCTCATATAAACAGCAGTAAGCAACACTTAAATGAAACCAAAGGCTACAGTGGTAGGAATTACACTTCAGATAATGAGGCATCTGCTTGGGGAGCTGCAGCTTTGAGTGTCTGGTTGATTCCTGTTGTTCTTTGCTCTTGTCTCATCTTCCTTTGCTGCTGTACTGTTGCTTTCACAGCAGGGCATTGCAGGAATAGGAGAGGTCAGTATAAGCCTGTAAGAAGAACAACCGTGTCAAGACAATTAATAAAATATACTACTATCAAAGGTAATTTGTAAAATACTGTCACCATCCTTGTTTTGGAACAAACAGCTTTTTAAAAGTCAGTTGTACATACAAGCTTATTTCTTTATGGAATCAAAGATAATTTTTTTCACTGATGTTTTCAGAGTCTTTAGGTTGTAATTTAATGCTCGACAGATAAAACACAATTCCCCTGTCTCTTTAGGTAAGAGGTGCACACTCATAGCTCCCGCTGCATGCTCAGAAGTATTTGAGAGCATTTTGGTTTATAATCTGACCAAGAGAAATGCCTAACAAAGAGCATGCCATGCAGATTCATTGCAGCTGTATGTATCCTTTCCCCCGACTTTGAACTAACTTGAGAAAATTAAGTGTAAACAGTAAACTAACTGAAGTTTATAGTATCATAAAATCATTTAACTGTTATTAACCATTCATTGTCTCAGATCTCATTGTTTCCATAAAAACTGTCAATTTTTTTCCAAATTGTAGATTTACCTTTTTCCTCATTTCTCCCTAATACTGAGACAAAACTATTTACCCAGCACTCTTTAGCAAAGAAAAACGCAAGTCCCCCAAACTACTGAACTCCCTTAACTCATACCCAAAAATCTGATCATGCTATCTTTATGCTTTACTTCTACCTCCCTTCTCACTTCAGTCTTCTGAAAACACTCACTTCAAATGTTTTTCAGGGCTCTGCAGAAGCACCTTCAGACTTAACTGCTGTTTTAAAGTTAGTTGTTCTGTAATGCTTGACAAATCCATTCTGTTACTGCAAAGGAAACACAAATGTGGCTAACATTTGTTCATTCCTTGCAATTAGCATTAATCTGTGTTGTCTTCTTTGACTTGCTTTTTCTTGCTTACTCAGAATTATCCTTTACACCATGAGCTTTTTAAACTAGGAACAATCGTTTAATGTATGTTGCACAGTGATAGACAAAATGTTTTGAAAGCTCCAGAAATTAGTTTTTTAATAAAAAATTGGGTTTTTTGTTTCCTCATTCTGTTTATCCTGTTCAGAAAAGTGCTCCTCCTGAATATGAATCAAGCAACTAGATTAACAAGGTAGCAAGGTATTTCCTTGCCCTACCTTAGTCAGGAAGTTTGCTCAGCAAAGCAAACATTTTCAACAGTAACCAGGATTGTTCTTCGTCTTTTAAACTTGTTGATGTTTTAGAATTTCTCATGTTCTTCACTTGCTGTGAGAAGTTTCTATTTCCCAGACAAGCATGAATGTTTTAAAAGGAAACAACAAGAAAAATAAAACTGATTTCCACATGTCTGTGTGGCATAAAATGACTTTAAAACTAGTGACATATGCAGTCTTCCAAGGCTACAGCTATGATGTTGTAATGCCACATGAGTACCTAATTACAGCTGAACAGGTTGGTTTGAGAGGAAAAGACCTCCCTAAAATTATATTTTAGCTCACACAGATAAGCACTGTAGCTTAGGGAACTAAGTTTAAAATAACACACCCTTTTTATAGTATTTGATTGACCTTGTGTGATTATTTGTATGTAATAGAAGAGAGACTGACACAGGATAGCAACATTTTAAAGGAGTGGGGTTATTTAATCAGTTGGGATAACACAAAAGCAATTCCTTCTGTTTTAGCTAGAAAAATTAGACTGAGATATGATCTGGTTCTTTTTTTTACACTTATATGTAAAATCATACAAACGTTAGAGATGCGCCCATTGCATGATGTACTTCAATTCTGAAGATGCTGATTTTTATCATCAAATTGCACTAATTCATCGTATGGCTGAATGTAGTACATATTTTAAATATCACTAAAAATTTCAAAGGCTGTTCTGAGTTAGAGGAAATTGTCATGTATTGTATTACAGGTTTTTAACACCAAAAGGAAAAGAGCTAGGAGAAAGTAACCAAGATACCCTATATTGTATCAAAGACTGAATAGGGTGATATTGTAAACAAAGAACCTATTTCTCAGGTGCTTTTCATCTGAAGGTAGTTTTCATGGATTTGAGCCCAGAATGGAAAAGTCTCAGTTCTGACTCACTTCTTCAGGAAATAAAGGCCCATGTATGACAGAGGAGGAATTCTGTTTCTCAGCCTGTAGATTACTGTGATGTGTTTTATATCCTTTCATCGCAACTTACACTGGAAATGGTGATGTGCACCAAGATCATCAGTATGATCTTTTCTGAACTAGCAGCTGCAGACTATGTGGTTCGGGTTCCTTTTCATACAGTGCTCTACCAACCAAATTCTGAAGGAACTGTTCATGGCACAGTGGAGCACCTTTTTATTTAAGACACAAGTAGGCATAACTGAGTTTTATTTACAAAGTTTTAATCAGAAAACAAAAAGTTTGTGGAGATCATGTTTAGATCTTTACTACAGCCAACATGCAATGCTTCGCACATCATGACTACCTGATCAAAGATATTAAAATAAACAAACTGATTAACCATGCACTTTAGTTGTGCTACTGCTCATCTCAGTACTGATTACAAGCACATTTTGTCAAAGGATTCCTCCCACAAAACACTTCAGCCAGCAATGTCACAGGCTGGTTTGGGTTGGAAGGAAACTTAAAGATCATCCAATTCCAATCTCACTGCCATGGGCAAGGACACCTCCCACTATCACTGTATATAAATCCTCTCTTCTACTTGCTTTCATTTTTCATAATCTAACACACCCTTGACCTGCATCTTTGCAGAGGAGGATGTTACATCTATTTGCTTTTTAAATTACTATTTCTCCCCGTAAGTTTTAAAATCACATAACCAAGGAAAATACATTTCAAAACCAACTTGCAACTGAGATGTAAAGATATATCAAAAGCAGATCTAAAATACAGTGTGTTAACTTCCTGCTTGCCTATTTGCTACCACATGAATAAACATCCAGCATAATACAGTAATACATAAATGTTTTAAGAAATTGTCTTTGTCTAAAATGGCAAAAAAGATCAAAATGGTTAAGTATATGTTCATTGCCACAGAAAGGTTCAGCAAAAACTGCCCTTAAAGGAACACTGAGTTTTTATATGATTAAGAGTTAAAAAGCCTAAAACCTAAACTCAGAAAAATACTTTGTAAGAGAAATAGGTCTGTACCATGATGCCTTTCTTCAGGCTGAATAGAGCCATTAAAATTCCACTTGTGATTACGTTACAGTCTCGATAGCTCCCAGACAAAGAGAAGATATTACTTAAGAAATTAAGGCATTTCAGACCACAAAAACTTTATTTTCAAGACCTTGCAGTGTTGCATACCAAATATAATTTATCCTAACACCCAGGGAACATCCTATAATTATTATTGCTTAATAAAATTGTATATATTTTTTTAGGATAAGGAATTCACATGCAGAGAGCTTAGTCCAATTCAAGTAGAAAAATTACATTGTTTACCTAAAAATTCCTCCATAGTTTCAGTTGGATAATACATTTTCTTTTTCTTAGCCTAGAGTTTTGCCAAACATTGCTAAATATTTTCAGTTACAGAGGCATATGCACTTGGTTTTATTTTTAGTTATTTCATACTTTGAATTTTTTAAAAAAATATGAACATAAACATTTTTTTTCCATTTTCCAGGTTTTAAAGAAAAGAGATTGCACATCACCTCTTTCATCCTGCTTCACATAATAAAATTTGCAGAATTGTTTAACAGTTTGAGGTGGCAGTATTGTAAAAGTGTCTTTTATCCATTAATTTATAATACTGAGAAAAGTGCATTTCTGATTCAACTCATTTAATCATGCATATAAAATAGGGGAAGATGCTTAAATACATAGTACATACTTATAACCTATTACTGAACTTGAAGCCACATAAGCAAGATCATTGGACATCTAAGGCAGAAGAGCTCTTGCAGAATTGGCATTTTGTAGTACCCATATGGTAACAGGTAACATTCAAGACAGGAAACTTAAGAAATTAATATAGGACGTCCTCTCTCTCTTCCTCCTGTACAATTATGATATCACTGCTTTCAGACAAGTAGTATGCAATGTAACAAAAACTGAGACAGGTTCTAACATATCTCAATACTTTTATTCTACAAGATTTGTACTAATTTAATTGTACCCAAATCATTAATATCCATTCTTATCCTGCTCTTCTTTTACAGGCTGGGCTGATACCTAATTGGCTCCCAGAACATCTGCAGATAGTGCAGAGTGCTGCAAAGTCAAGAGGCTTCATCCAGCACAAGAGCAATGAAGCTGGTGAAGGGGCTGGAGAACAGGCTTTATGAGGAATGGCTGAGAAAGCTGGGGTTGTTTAGCCTGGAGAAGAGGAGGCTAAGGGAAGACCTCATTGCTCTCTACAACTACCTGAAAGGAGATTGTGGAGAGGAGGGGGCTGGCCTCTTGTCCCAAGTGACAGGGACAGGACAAGAGGAAATGGCCTCAAGCTCCACCAGGGAAGTTTAGGCTGAACATTAGGAAAAAAAAATCACAGGGTCATTGGGCACTGGAACAGGCTGCCCAGGGAGGTAGTTGAGTCACCTTTCCTGGAGGTGTTCAAGGCACGGGTGGACGAGGTGCTGAGGGACATGGTTTAGTGTTTGATAGGAATGGTTGGACTCGATGATCCAGTGGGTCTTTTCCAAACGGGTTATTCTATGATTCTATGATAAATTACCTCCATAGAAACTTGAATGCAGCAAAAAGGAGAAAAGCTAGTCATAAGGGACAGATACTACTAGCAGAATAGATTTTTCTAAAAAAGAGGAAAAAAATCATAGAATCATAAACTACTGAAAAAGTGAGAACTTGCTATTCTTACCTGGGGGTTGTTGTATATCTACAAATGAAGACTAGCAAAGAAAGCCTTTCACTGGACATGATACACACAAATCTCTCCAAGAAGGTATTAATTGTAATGGAAATATATCATAGGTTATATACTACTTGCTTGAAAGCAAGTGGGTTTTTCACCTCCTCCTCCTTTCATAAAACTAACTTCCATCTGATCACCGATCAGTTGTGTGATCCACAAGAAGTCAGTCACACCTGACATCCATGGTATCTTCATCTCCAGATTAATAACTACAAAGTGCACTTAATAGTACCTTGGTGCTTCTTTGATGCTTACCCTCAATATTATGTTCTGTAGAATCATATAATGGAACTAGGACCTCAATACTAACCACAAAAGGAAAATGAGACAGAAGTGAAACTTTATATCTGTCCCACACAAAAATGCTTCACAGGCAGGATGGAATGAATAGAATGTTGAAGACTGTGTTCTGGAGAGCTGTCTTGGCTTATTGGCATATAGAGAAAAAACAGGCAGGAAAAAACGGTTTATAAAGCACAGTAGCAAGGCTATTTTATTACAGACTAGGAGATGCACAAGAAAATCAATGCATGCAATTTAAATATGAGCGGGGAAAAAAGCAGGTAGAATGACGGTTTGTTCAGAGCATATCCCTTTTTAGGCAACTGCCCCGTTATCCCCTACTTGTAGTTGAGCATGAAAACGGCAAATAATATCAACTCAAGTCAGGAGTATAGATTAGTTCCCTAAGACCATGAGATACCTGCAGAAGTTTATGAACCCTTCACACACAGCCAGTCACATTCAGATCTTAGGGGTTGGTGAGGTTACAAGTAGTTTTTACATCTCTCTTTCCCAAAGTCTGAATTACATCTCCAAGTCTGAATTACGTCTCCGTACAAGTCTTCTTGTCTTATCTGACATTATACTTAGTGCCTGAGAGCCCTTCTTTAAAGGGCAAAAGTGACATACATTGACAAACAACCTCAAGAAACTATTCAAAGACACTTTGAATGTTTCACTTCACACCTTAGCACAATGTTTACTAAAGACATCTTATGCCAGTGATTACAATAGTTTCTAGATGCAAAAATATAGCCAGAATACTGACAAAGCAAGTTCTTTTTCAGTTTGACCAAGCACTAGATCTCAACCTTTCTTTGGTATGTTTATATGGGAGATAAAAGAAGGATTAGTCTCCTCAACAGCACCAGTGAAACTATGCATCACAGCTATGCCAGATGGCCAAGAACTTGTGCAAGTTTTTTTTTTCCACTGGAGACAGCTTATTTTTCCTTGCAGTAAGAAACTAACTTTTCCAGTTTGTGGAGGCAAGTGTTTGTATTTGAAATGAGACATCTGCTACTTGGAGGTTAGAACAGCAACCACAAATAAGTACATATAGTAGCCTTACTGCTCAAGTTTCAGTCTATGATGGACAGAGTTGCCTGAGGTCAAGGCTGCAATGAACTAGCTCCATGTTCCTCTTGGACAATAAATACCAGAAGAATTACCTATGGATATAGCCAATGCTTCTAGATTACGTGAGGGTTTTGGTTTCTCCTTGCTTCCAAATTTATGCAGTGAGGAGGCCTAGCCTGTTTCTTGGTTTAAATGTCTTCTATTTACATTTCTACTTAAAAGTAACATAGCACTTCCATGTGACAGAGGAATGTGCATACACACAGGTATGTAGAGGGATACATACTTTAGAGTCATGCCTTTACATTACAATGTACATGATACATTAATAAGAGACCATTGCTAACAATGTACTTATTACTGTGCTGCAGAGTTGCTTAAGCTGTATCTATTACGATGGGAATGGTTGGACTCGATGATCCGGTGGGTCTCTTCCAACCTGGTGATTCTGTGATTCTGTGATTCTGTGATTCATTTTTTTGAAATTCAGTGGAGGTTTCCAATGAGATGGTCTGCAACAGGAGAATAAAAATGGGTAGTTTAGTTCATAAAACCACATTATATTACATGTCAAGGTTGAGAAAACTCCCATTATGGTTATGACTCCAGTGTTGTAGGTATTCTACATAATCACAGGAAAACACTGCTACCTTCTAACACTAACACCTTGGAGGGAGAAGCACAAAAACAGGAGAAACAACCAAGATGAGAAGGAGGTCAAAATACAATTCAGGCTACCTTTGATCCACGCTGCACCACACAAGTTCAGTACTGTAACATACAAACAATCAGTAAAAATCACAATTAACTCTGAAATTTATATTGCCTTTGACTCTAGAAGCTTGAATGGACACTTAAAGGATTAGAAAGGTTTTTATTTTGCTCCTATATTTCCTAGAATGGAAAGGGAATGAAGATGACATTGAAACCCATGGTTGGAAGTCAAACTTTTAGATTTCTAAGGTCAGCTGGCAGTGTTCTATAGCCATAGAGTCATTAGGTGAGATACCTACTGAAAAACTGGTATCTCTTACAATTTCTGAGGGTAAATGTAGTTAGGAAACATAGAGAATTAGCCCCAACATAGTTCTTGACCAGAAGGGATAATCTAATGTTGGTAGACAAATTTGAATATCTTGACATTTGGGAATTGGCCACATTTTATCCTGCTTGCATTTCTTGAGACATTTATAGAATTCACATGGGCTAGGCTTCAACACTTCTGCAGGAACTATAGAAGCCTGTGCATTTTAGGTCTTCCATTAATTAGGTGTGACGCTAATCAAATGCTAATATCATCAAATTAAAAATTAATTTCCCTTTCTGTGTTGTTCTCTCAGTCATTGTTATTAATAAATCATTATTTTAATTACAATTTTCACACACAGTTCTGCTTCGGTCCATTTAAAGTCTATGCAGAGCAAAGAAAAAACTGAAGTTTCTGGTGCAGAGAGGATTTTACCAGGTGCTTGTATGTCCTCAATATGCAAGAACAACATTATGGAGAAAAGTGAGTTTATGGGATTTTAGGTTTCCCAAAACAATCTGAGCATTACTCATGACAGTCTGGTACAAGACATGCTGCTGCACAACAGAAATTAGTTATACGTGCTTGCTAGTATGCCAGTCCTTATGCAAGCACCCACAATGCTAATTAAGAAAACAAATTTCTCTTGTGTACATATTAGAACCAAACTGCCTTTGGAATAAAGCCAGGTAAAACTTCACCACCCATACCATCCTCTGACTCAAATTGCAATTACTTCCTCAGTAATTTTGATTTCATGACTGTTTAAAAAAAAAATTAGGGATTACACAGATGTAGCATTTCAAATGAGAATTTTAAACATTACCCTCATTATTCTTGAATAAAGGAATAACAACCAAAACTTTCCCCATATTAAGCTTCTACTAAAACTTCACATTAATGCAAATCTAAGAGGAAGGAACAGTAAATAACCAAGCTGTTGAGTGCAAAATTGCCATTACAAGAAGAGCATTATCAGTCTTAACTACAGACCTGGCAAATTCTCATAGGGAGTAAAAAGTTGTGCTACATTCAACCTCCTGCCACCTGAAAACAATCTCTGAGAAAAATCCTTCCAGAACTGACAATGCTTTGAAAATGGGAATACATGCACTCTTTGGCTGTATTTAAATGCAAAATGAAAAATAAATTCTAGCAGTGAGCAAGTCCAGCCATGCAGAACACACTGCAGAAATCAATTCCCCCAAGAGTTTATTTCAATTTTAAGTTTTTCAATCTCCTTATTGTTACATCATTTCCTCTTAAAAGAGTTGCTGCCAGGACCACAGTGATAGGTTCTTTTATAGGTATGCAGAATCCCTAAGTCTGATAAAACTCCCTCTGCTCCTTCCAGAAAACGAAGACTTTCTACCTAAGCTGAAATCTTAGTAAGCAAAGAAGAGACAATAAAATAAAGTTATTTATGTCCTTCCAAGTTGAAATTTTTAAGGGTTTTCTTTTCTTTGCCATGAGAAATCAAGAAGAGTTGTCTGTGATTTGTGTTTCAAATCAACTCCTTTCGAACACAAATACCAAATATAACATAGCCATATAATTTCTTTCTCTGTGATTCACAGCACCAAGCTGGGTTCTACAAATCTATTTAAGCTACATACTCACCTCACTAATCATGATCTGATCGTTCTTCCTTTCCCATGTACTTTGATATCATGTAAATAACTGCTACTTCACCTTTCCATTACTATACCATTTTCTACCTTATTTCATCCCATCATTTTAGAGGCAGGTATTTTTACTTAGGGTGTTTGTTAGCCCTAATGACAACCGAGAACCTCATGCTACTTACTCAGTGCACTTTAACACCTCTCCAGAAGTTAAACTTCTTAAGCAACATTATCTTTGTTTTACAGACAGGGAGTAGAGATAAAGAAAAACCTGAGTGACATTTGATAAGTGTTTAGGAAGTTTAGAGCCCTTAACTTTGATACTTTTAATTACTGGAACTTGAAGCCTAAGTAATTTTGTTGGTTTTGATGATGTTGCTCTAAGTTACATGCCAAAGGTTGTGTCAGAAGTCAGGATGTGATTGAGCAGAGGACTGAACCAGGAACTCCCAAGCTAAGAAAGCAGAAAATAGAATGTTCAAGTCACTAATATGACTCAAAAAATACTTTATTCAAAGAACAATTTTAATGGACAGAAAATTATGTTTACAAGAAAATCAACTGGTAATGAAAAATATGATTGCTATTGAAATTAACTCATTATTTTATTGGTGAAGGTTCTGAATAATTTTGCATCTATATCATACAGAAATATTACCATAGTAGTTTAATATTTCCATAAAAATCAGATGTACCTGCAGAGTCTGCTTGCATGGTCATGCTTTTACATTCAATAGTTTTTTCACAGATTCCTTATACCGAGACATGTTAATTTCTGTTTCACCTTCATTTTTAAGTGCAATTACAGAGTTTCTGTAATCATTAACTGCTTCTGATGCAAGAAGCTCTTCTTCAGTTACATTACTGACATTCTCTGAGGCTTTTATTCGAAGTAATGTATCCAAGGCATTTTTCTGAGAGCGACTGTTTTCCCAGATATACTCTTCCATGTCTTCCTCACTCTTCTCACTCTCCCACATCTCAGTTTTCTGGAAGAAAAGATATATAATCTTAAAAACTACTAAAGGCTGAAAGCTATAATAATGTGAAAAAAATTCTCTCATACCAGTTTACTTTAAAAATAACTTTCGTCATGAACAATACATTCCCTCCTCTAAAATCGAAGGCTTGTAACTCAAGCCTAAAAGTTCAAAAGGTGCCCATATGCCGTACATTTTCTGTGCAAATGAGTTTCTTTCCTCCCACTTATCAAGTTCTTTATATACCTGGCAGATAAAACTGGACAAGTCAGAATGGGAAGAAAAAGCTTAAGGATTATACATAATGAATAACAAAAAAATCTTGTAAAGTAATAATTTTAAATAACCCTAAGTGCTCAAGCTTTGGAAGCAGCCACCTAGTAATTATGTCCCTACCATAAGATTTTGCTATGTTTGCATTGGCTGTAAGATGCAAAGTAAGACAGCTCATACAAAGTATTCTATGATGAGAGATAGCAATCCTTCACCATTTGGGAAATGGTTTAGTTGTGCTTCTCCTTGTGAGTCACTACTAATTAATCCGTTTCCACTTCCTGCAAAACAAACTGCTCCTCAAAAGATTCTCTATCCATGAGGTGCTAATTTGAACCTAATTGGTGTTGCAAGATTAGGCAGGATCAGAACTTGAACCCAGACAGAAGACATCGACACTTGGCTTGTGCATCTGTTGTTTCACTGATTTAGTAGGCCCTTGTCTAGCTCCGCAGACTCTTTACAAAATATTTCAATGTTATAACTTGCCAATTATACATATTTATTTTTATAGTACTTTTGTAAATATATATGCTTTGTAGATATATCTGTATTTTTAAATATTGCAGATTTATTTAGTACTTTACAATAAACAATACACAGTACCCTTATATTATCTCAATGACATACAAATATCACAAGCAGAAATTTTTTCAGTTTATTTTTGATGGCCATGGTTTTTTTACAATCATTGTAGAAATCATGTTAATATATTTCTCTGGGAGTAAGTTCAAAGAAACATTATAGTACAGTATTTGCATTGCACAGATTTTTTCCTTTTCTTTCTTTTTTTTTTTTAAATAAAAATCCCTTGCCAGAAAGAGCTCTTCAGTAAATGTTTAGCTGTATGTAGAATATAATAAACCTAGCAATCATAGGAGAGTTGGGGTTTTTTGGTTGGGTGGTTTGGTTCTTTTCTTTTTCGTGGGAAGGAGATGATGTGGTTGGGTTTTTTGTTTATTTTGCGGTATTCTGTCCACTAGTCAACAAGGTTGCTGTAGACAAATCATAATATTTAATAACCATTAATTATGACCAAAGATTTTTTTTTTCCCCCCTATAGCCTTGTGTGCTGGGGTCCGTTGATATGAATTTAAAAACACTTTAACAAATGCTGCATCTTGCATGTAGTAAATGAGATCTCTTGTCTTTTAAATCTCCGAGTCCAAATGTTTAGTCAGAAACAGTGATTAACAATGCTAAAAGGCTAATATGACTGACATTAAAACCTGCACACAATACAAGACAGAACTAAAAGAACCTCATTCAGCACTGGGGCAGTGGGGAAGGACAGACTGTAACATAAATTGCTAAACCAGTAACGGAACAAGTGGGCAGAGTAAAGTATTCCTTGTATATTTGAAAATATACTGCAAATTCAATGTGGAGATTCACATACTTTTAAATAAACTACATCATCCTGTTTTACATATCCCTTCTTTACCTGCATAATGGCTATCCAAGACACTTTCTTCCTAGTCTTGAAAAGAATATTAAAGCAAAAGCTTCTCTCACAGGGATAGTGTTTCTTAAGAGTAAGGGAATACGAGTACCACCCCTTGTCACTCCATGGATCAAACTCATGTTTAAAGCTCAAACAAAAAAATCACTGTGAGGCTTTTAAATACCTTTAAGTTATAACAGGGACAACAAGGACTAATTACAGTTATTACATTTATCTCTTCAGGAAAATTCTTCTCTGCACACATTAACTTACAGGATTTCAGATGCACACTGATGAACAGATTAAGAACTCCCTACGTTGAGATATACGCAGCAAGAAGATTTTAAATGAGGCCAAGCAAACTGTTAAGCATTTAGTTCTTGGAATCCTTCCCAGAAGAACGGTGTGTCAAAATGGAATTTAAAATAAAATCTGACTTCTGGGCGTAGGGAGGCAGGAAGGGATTTGACAGTAGGAGGAGATCTCAAAAGCCATTCCTCAGCCCTGCTACAAGAAGCCTGTATTCCCTGCAGCTATGTTGGTGGTCATGACTCAAAATGAAAAGTTATCCTACTGTACACAGGTCCAGACATACATCACAAACAGGAAACTGAACAGAAACAAGAGTTTTGCAAAATAACTTCATTGAATGAAACTTAAATACCCTTCCAAATAGATTTATTGCAAGAGAAAAAGTGAATCTGGAATTATATTTTCATTTGAAAAAGCACCATTAGTAGACAAGCACCCATGAACTCTGAATAGTGGAAACGTTACCAGTATTGTAGTCTAAATTGAAAGTGTTAAGAAGAAAACTAACGACATAATGAAAGAAACTTCAAAAATTAGGTCTTAGTCACTCAGTTTTGTTGATTAGTTTTGTCCTCTGCAATATTAAAATGTTAGTAAACACTGCAGAAGTCTTCCATAAGAATAAACTGTGAAAACCAGAGTACAAGAGCAGCATTGTATATCTTTTTCTAGAATCACCACTTAGCTAATGGAGTTAAAAATCAAGAATGTATGTTTCTTCAATGAATTCACTAAAAGCAATGGCTTCATTCTATCACACGTAAGGCAGAATCTCAGTGAGTATTAACCAGCTTGGCTGAAGATGCATTCAGGTGCTAACTTCAACGGTTTCTCTTACCAACACTTCCAATAACAACTGTCATGAAAAATAAAAATCACCAGAAAACTACTTTTCATATGAAGTCAAAGGACATAAATGCATTACTAAAGAAAAGGCACAGAAGAGTGATTGGGTTTTTTGTTATTTTTTTTTACACATCCTAATGCAAATCTATAGAATTATTTATTTAATGCTATAAACAGCATAGAGTTTTATTTCAAAGCAAATCTTGTATGTGAAACTTTGAGCCAGTATTTTGGGAGGTTAAATCATAATTTTTCTTTACGTTTTTCAACAGTTTAATTTCTGTAATTTTGCTGCCACAGGCAGGATTAGAATTGTCAATTGTCTAGTGTTTCTTTTGGGGAAGATACTTCAACTAGAATGTGTAAGTGGCACACAGAAATCTTCAAGGAAATTAAAAACACAACTCAAGTTATTCAACTTTCTTGTAAATAGTTTGAACAGTTAAAAAAGAAATGCTGTTTAGCAAAGACCTGAGGGAAAGGAAAGCTCTTAAAGTCAAATTTCAAAGTCTCTATTGCCTGGAATAAATATTCTTATTTCTTAGTACTGCACTGAAATAAATGATACTCTGTGTGATACATGTACTTATCTCTTTATCCTGGATATAGTATACCTTCAAAGTATTTATTTAGAATCTTAAAAAGAAGTATCAACATAAGTTTGAAAAGAGGCAAAACATATTTGTATGTGATTGGATAAAAAAATTAATTGCTTGGTGATGCATAATAGGTTAAATATTCTTCTGAATGAGAAGAACATTATTACCTAGGACATGGCAATGACACAGGGTTAATAAGACCTCCAGACTACCAAGGAAAATTAGGGGAACAAAATCTCTAAGGACTAAGCATTCCAGTAAGGTATAAATGTAAAACGGAAAAGGAGAACAACCAAAGAAGAACAACCAAAACTTTGCCTCAAGGAATAATATTGGACATAAGAGATGTTCTTTAAGCGTAAGAGGCGCTGAGGGGCATGGTTTAGTGTTTGATAGGAATGGTTGGACTCAATGATCCAGTGGGTCTCTTCCAACCTGGTGATTCTGTGATTCTCAGACCTAATGACACTCACAGGCCTAATCTCTGTTTCAGTTACTAATGTAAAAGTCATCAGTAGTCACTTTCAGGAATGAAACACTGTATTTCTCTGTGCTGAAGAGGCTGTATTTTCTGGGAACACTCTGCCTCTAAAAAGGTCAATCAAAAGGTATTTACTTATCTAGCTCAGTTTGTTTTCTGAATCATAGAATCACAGAACAACCAGGTTGGAGGAGACCCACCGGATCATCGAGTCCAACTGTTCCTATCAAATACTAAACCATGTCCCTTATCACCTCGTCCACCTGTGCCTTAAACACCTCTAGGGAAGGTTAACTCAACCACCTCCCTGGGCAGCCTGTTCCAATACCCAATGACACTTTATGTGAAATTTTTTTTTCTAATGTCTAGCCTAAATCNCTGATTCACCATTTCAGGAGAGCGCGCGCCTGTCCAGGCCAGAGGCTGACAGTTTCTGTAGCAGAATGCTGTGAGAAACTCTGTCTGATGAACAG
The DNA here is from genome assembly GCA_013389865.1 of Piaya cayana. NCBI lineage: Eukaryota > Metazoa > Chordata > Aves > Cuculiformes > Coccyzidae > Piaya > Piaya cayana. Next base: position 182,610 of record WAAB01002272.1, read on the forward strand.
AAAAGATTCTGATCTCATCAAGAAACATCAGTGATATCAAAGGATGAAATCTTTGATGATTTTCTGTTCATTTTGTTAATATCTATCCCAATAAGGCATCATTTCTGTCCAATATTTAGACTGAAGATCAACTTTAGAAGTTATATTTATGCATTAAAAAGGAGTCTTGTTTCTCCAAGAGCTATAAACATTTAAACATAAGGTATGGTAAGTAGCTTACTAGAGTCTGAAATAGTACAAAACCAATTTTTAATTCAGCATTTTGCTTGAATGTTCATCCTTTGTGGTTCTGAGCAAGAGATTTAAATTTTTTTTTTCTTTCACTGCAATACACATTTCCTGTCAGCAAAATTCTTTCTTTCAGTTTTAAATGTCTGAATTCAGATTTTCAGAGACGAGTTTATTCAATTTAACATCTAGTATGCCACTTAGTCTTTTCTGACTCATTAACAGTGAAAACTCTTTCAAGTTGTTAGATTTTGAACATTGGTGAGTGCACGAAGAAATTTAATACATATTTCAAAACAAAGTGTAATTACATTTATGGACCACATTTACTTCACCCTCAGTTTGTGTTACTTAAACCATATATAATGACTTACTAAGAAAGAACTCTATTGTAGGAAGGGCACAATTACATCACACTTCATTATTCTGAGATCTCAAAGTCAGGAGATTAATGCTAAGCAGTCTTCAGTTATACTAGACAGTGCTAAGAGCTCTAAATCTGTCTCTCCCAGGCACATGCACAAATCACTGAGCTATGGCCCTTCTTTTCAGTTCAAGGAATCTTGAATTTTCTTCTACCTAGGGAGAGAGTTTCATTAAGACTTAAAATTCTCTCCCTCTATCTCCCATTTTAACCTTACAACCCCTGTGTCATAACATCTGAATGCTCAGAACACCCATACAAGTATTCCTCACCTCACCAGTGCCTTGCAGTTATATACTTAAGAAGGAACACTATGTGTAACACCTTCCTCAAATTCATTCAAAATACAGAACTCTGGTATTCATAGATAAATTTTAGTTAAGCCTCTACTGTCACCCTGTCTGTCAATTCTTTGATTTATTCTTTCCCTTGCCTTTCTACTTCAACATCCCTGTCCTTTCATTTGAGCTACTATTATTATCTACAATGCAAACACAATGCAAAGAGATGAACCAATAAGATCCTCTGGCTATTACTGTACATATTATTCATTAATCATTTTCCATTTACCCCTATTTCTACATTCCTTCTTCCTTACTGCTTTTTTTAAGTCTTGAATCTTTTTTTATCAGACTCCTATAACTACACTACTAGAAAAAACAACAGAAAGTTTAAAAATACGTGCAGCATTACGCAACTGTAATTCTTCATATGTTAGGTTAGATGTTTTATTTTAAGAAATACACCGGAGAAAAGAAAATGGAAGGACAACTTTTCACTAGTCTTTCAAGATCTCAGCTGTGTAATGCAGAATGATATATTCCACTGCCCAGTACCTTGCACCTGTGTATACTGAAAATCACGTGGAATTGGACCCCAGAAAAATGCTGCACCTTTTTGTAGTCTTGATGGCTTAAAACAAATGAGTTATTTCCTTCTCACTGTCTTTCTCAGATTCTTCAGCTTTTTAATGATGAATTTTCTTTACTGGAAAATTAAGTTCCTGTACCACTTGTTTCTCCTTCCTGCTTCTAACTCATAACAGAACTTTACTTTCTAGTGATAAACTATTAATCCGAACAAAGTATGATGAAATCACCTCATGATCTTCTAACCACTTGAGGGCAGCAAACTCTTACTTTTAAAAAATCACTACCCTAGAAATATATTGAGGTTTAGAGAACTGTTGCAGCATTCAGTAAGTCATTGTTAAAAGGTAGCAGAAATCATAGAATCACTAGGTTGGAAAGGACCCACTGGATCATTGAGTCCAACCATTCTCATCAATTACCAAACCATGTCCCTCAGCACCTCATCCACCTGTCTTTTAAACGCTTCCAGGGAAGGTGACTCAACCACCTCCCTGGGCAGCCTGTTCCAGTGCCCAATGACCCTTTCCGTGAATTTTTTTTCCTGATGTCCAGCCTGAACCTCTCCCAGTGGAGCTTGAGGCCATTCCCTTTTGTTCCTGTTCCCTGTCACTTGGGAGAAAAGGCCAGCACCCTCCTCTCCACAACCTCCTTTCAGGTAGTTGTAGAGAGCAATGAGATGTTCCCTCAGCCTCCGCTTCTCCA
>WAAB01002272.1:185238-262384 GCA_013389865.1 Piaya cayana
GTGTCTGTCCAGGCCAGAGGCTGACAGTTTCTGTAGCAGAACGTTGTGAGAAACTCTGTCAAAGGCTTTACTGAAGTCCAGGAAGACCACATCCACAGCCTTTCCCTCATCCAGTGGGCGAGTCACTTTATCATAGAAGACAATCAGGTTAGTTTAGCAAGACCTGCCTTTCGTGAACCTGTGTTGACTGGGCCTGATCACCTGATTCTCTCCCATGTGCTTCATGAATGCACTCAAGATCACCTGTTCCATGAAAATCAACTGATTGAGCTGTTGTTCAACAATCTACCCATTACATGTCACCCTTTCATTCATTTATTCAATCCCGGCACAATCCTGGGGGCAAGTCCAAAGAAGAAAATTTCAATTCTTACCAAGTCAGGTATCTACTGAATACATTCTAAAAGCTAACTGAACACGAGTATTTTACTAATGACCTGAAAACTATTAAACAGGAAGCAAAAGATCCCAAAGTATTTTAAAATAAGAAAATTAAACACAATTTTTAAGTTTTAAAATCTGAGTGTTTTAAAGATACCTGAACTCGTGGGCCTGATATCTACCTGCACTTATGAAAACTAAGGTGCCAAATTAATTTATCTGGGACCTCAAGGTACAAGTCTTGCTTCTTACGCATTTCTACGTGACAAAGACTTCAGCTAAATTGAACTCTCCATGAGATTTAGTCAGCTTCATTATGCACCCTGTAATTCAAATAGGTTGAACCAAGAACACAATATGTAGACCCTCAGTTAATACTGCTTCCACTACCCAGATCCAATTCAGGAAACAGCATGTTATCTTACTCAATCCACCAATATGCTGCCAATATTGTAAACAGCTTCCCACAGTCTATCTCATTTGAACCTATGATAGATCAAGAACCAGACAATGAATTCATGTTTTTCCTCCTCTCTTCCTTCACTTCCTCTATTAAAACAAACAAGTGAGATTTTTTTTCTCCCCTTCCAAAAAAAAGAACAAGCACTATAGGCTCCCTTTGCCAACAGCAAGGGTAGTATTATCTGCTATGGGAATGCACTCTAGAGGATGAAGGAAAATAATCACATTTATTTCTGCAAAATAAAAGAGAGTTATTTGTTTAAATACAGATCAAATACCAACTGGTAACTCAACACTATGTTTTGGTAAAGTCTAACACAATCCTGAGAAGTCCTGAGTGCCCTACACTTTCGCAGAATTTTGCATGGTCAAGTCCAGCGATAGCATTTCTTTGTGAACTTGAGTAGACAGGAAAGACAACACAATTCCAAATGCAATACTACTTTTCACTGCCAATTTGTAGGGCTTATGTAGCCCCAAAGGCTGCCCAGCTGTATCCCACTTCTTTCACAAGGGAGCTCTTCTGACACACGTGATTATAGAAAATCCCTGAAACTCCTCTGAAAGCCTCTTTATGTCAGGTTCAATCCTGCAACATATCATAAAAGCCTTTCAGTTTGGCTAGTTTGTCTTCTTGCATCATCCATCAATTGCTAGCAGCTTAAAGGAGACAAAAATGCTAGCCAGTGCATTAACTTATCAGCACGTTTCACTTGCTTTGCCTGTATGTTTCACAAACCAGTTTTCCTAACTTAATTTGGATAACCTATTATTCATATACTGAAATGCAAAAAAACCTCTCTTCCCCATATAGCAATCCAAGAAAGAAATCCATTCTTAATATATTCAAGGCCTTGAGACAGAGCAACACCTATGCCAATTGCTGGTAATCCTCAACCTCTCTCCTTTCTATTTTGTCTGCATGCACCTGTTGTGTATTTCAGCTGTTACTCCATTACAATAAAGATTCTTGCAAACTATAATAATTACACCCGAGTCCAAGAGCAAAAGAATTAATGAGATGTGGATGCCCTTGGCTTCTGTTGAAGCCAAAACTGGAAAAGCATACAAGAAAATTTACGATACAGAAGCTACTGCTGATACAGTGAAACGTTCTGTCTCCTAAGTAGGCATACAAAGAGACAGATAAACCAGAATTAAACCCCTCATGTTCATTACTTGAACAACTTTTTCCTGGAAAGCAACTATACAAAATGTAACTTCCTAGCACATGGATCACTACATATCCGACAAAACCACAAAGAACCATCGTGCTTTTAAAAAGGTTTCAGATTCCTAAACTATTTGGATGCTTTAGTTCATAACTGTAATAAAAGAATTATGTATCACTGGCAATTAAAATATAATCACAATTAAAATTACATATCCTGATGTACCAGCACACACAGTTTTTCCTTTTATATATTCATATGGTTGCTGGTTCACAAAATTCAGTAATCCATTTATTAACATAAATCATAGACTTATGCATGCTCAGAGAGATAGTAGGCAAAGTTTTCAGGATTAAGGGCAAAATTTACATGCAGCCAGCTTTCTCTTCACTTAGCAGGAAAGAAACACTGCCCTCATGTTTTTACTGAATTCCATTAAAGACATCAATTAGACATCAACATTAGAGTCATCAAACCTTTCAGTTAGTTCTGGAACAGTATTGATGTTACTGTTTACATGAAAGCCAGACCCCATCCACCTCCCTCCAATATTAAAGTTCCTACAAAGTAAAAGAAACCATACGTTGTTTGGTTATGGTTTAAAAACTTACCCAAACTATCTTCCAGCTAGTTATTAAAAAGTATTATCACTGATCATGGAAAAAAAAGAAACAACACAAACCAAAACATCATACAAAATAAAAAACCCCATGTCTCAGAAGACCATTAATTTTTCATGGAAATCAAAGACAATTACAACTGATTGATGAAGTCATCAAATATTAATGTGAAAGTTGAAAGGTAATAAAAGGGCAAGAGTCTTGTGCATATTCAATACACACAGAACACTCATGTAGCAATATCGTATAGCTCTGTCTTCCATCACTAAGTAATGCTAGAGCAAAGGACAGATGTGTTGTTCGTGTGGAATTAATAAAGCGAGGAGTGTCTAGCTCTCTTGTTATTGCTTAATACTGGAAGCTGATCTGTCATTAATTTAAGATTTCTAATGCGATGTAATGCTGCTGAGGACAAAAATACCCACATGCACAAAGCACCTGAAATCTAAAGTAAATGCATCTTTTAAGATGTTATGTGCTGCATTTAATTAGATGCAAAGCGTATCCCTCAAGGCAACCTGCAGCAAGAAGGAAACACAGCTCATCCTCTTTACTATGTTTTTTATGTCATCCCTGCAATGATCACTGAACACTGAAAATCATAAAAGTGCTAAATATGGAAATTTAATTTAAATACTATAGAACAACTGAAAACACTAAGTTGAAATTTGGTAGCTACCCAGCTACAACTTAAGAGTGTAAGTATGGAAATACACTGGTGATGAAGGCTTTCACTGTCTGTGTCAAACAATGTAACTAATAATACATTACATTTACACAAAGTAAAGTTACTCAAAGCATAACTACGGGTTTTCAACAATGATTTCATTTCAGATCACTAGCTTGTTTTCCGTAAAAACTGACTGTAAAATTATTGGTGGTAATACCTATAACCAACACAATTAATCACAACAACACAGGAGACAAGTCTAATGATTTCACTCTAGAAGAAAGACCTGTGGTCTGAAGATATCTTGCATGGTTAGAGGACTATTTAAGAATTGTAGTAAATTATTGAAAAATTGGAATAGTATCTTTGTATTTATTTACGCTGGATATTTAAAATGTAAAACCTTTTAACAGAACAAAGTGCTGAGAAAAATTCCAAATATGCTATAGAAAAGTTTATATTACACTCACATTGGCAGAACTCTGATGCAATTAAATCCTAAATCTTACAGAAGGTGGGGAGGACATCCCTTTTCTGAGCAAAAGGGACCTCAGAAAAGCAGCCTGAGTCCTCACTCCTTCCAGCTTGAGTCAAGTTTTGTGAGAGCATCTAAGAAGTCGAATACTTCCAAACTGCAGACATGTTCTACCATAGCCCGGAAAGAGACCAAAAGACAGATTCGAAGTAACAGATCCAAGGTCAGAATCAGGCTAATTGTAGGTACTGTGCTGTATGTTAGTTTTCACAGCTTTAAAGCCAGTAACACAACCCTCTGCTCTTTTGGGATAGGCTTGTTTTGCGTTTAAATACGATCACTGTCACAAATGCATAGATAACTTGTGATAATCACAGCGTACATCATTTTTCTGGATGCACTCAATTCATATGCCAGACTAAAGGTACATTTAGGAATCCTGAAAATTAACATGTTTTCCAATAGAGTCAGAATCAGTTTCAGGTTCATTGTGAGAAGCAAGGTATCAGGAAAGAATCTCTTATTAAGGTTAATAACTAGAGAAAATAGCAAAATACACATACAAACAACAGAATAGCACTTGTGAGGTTAAAGAAATGCACTCTAAATTGACCATGGAATTAAGAGTCAAACATAAGCAACTTACCTTGGTTGCATTTGAAGGAAAGTGAGGTGGAAGAGGAAGATAATTTACTTTAAGCTGGGCACAGTGAGAGAACTTCTAATAAGTTATGAGAGAACGTGTTAGAGAGTTATTCACAATTGCTTACCCAGGATTCATGGTACAAAACTGTGAGGAGATGTATGCCATAATCATAGTTCTGTCTTCTCAGAGGACACCTAAAAAAACATAAACAAAGCTAGTCTTTTTGAAATCAAGCCACGTACAAACTTACAGTCAAAATTTCTGATTTGTAATGTAGGGAATCTTAGAGAAATGTGCATTCACACACATTTCTGAATTACACATAATCAAGAACAGCATCACTAAAGCATGAGTATTAAGAATATGTAATAATGGGCATTTGCAAGTCAGTAGGAAAATGTACAAAATGCAAGAGTTTGCAAAAAACATTAAAAGTTTCTTTGTCCTCTGTGCCAAAGTGAAATCCAGCATATATTAAGCCTGAACTCCCTTAAAACCTGATATATTTTTTAACCCTGGACCTGAAGAGAGCAGGATGACTGGTGATAATAACCATGAAATACAGTTCAGAACAGCAAGTGTAGCCAACGACTTTAAAATGAAAGTTTAAGTCAATGTAGCCATAAGCCAAAACAGGATCAACACGAAAAAACTTGTTGGGATACAACACAGTCCTACAAAACCCGTGTATTTCTTAAAGCTAGTCATCAAAACCTTCTGTTGAGAATTTGATGACATCAATGTCTTTCTCATGCTGACCAACTACACCCTCCTGTCTCTTCCTAATACTCACATCTTCCTGCAGGCTGCTTTACTCCCTTTTTTATGCTGAACAAGTTGAATAATGTGAGACTACATCCGAGGTACCCTTAAAAACACTCATCTGAACAACTATGGACCATGACTATTGTAGCAAATAAACTTTAAAAAGACTCAATCTAACTTTCAGCTCCTATTTCTTTCATAGCAAGAGTCTCACTTAAAAAGTAGTATAAATATCAGCCTGGAAAGTCCAGCATTAAAGAAATGGATAACACTCAGAGCTCAGGCTCTAGAATTTACCAAAAAAATAAAATGAAATAACAGGCATATTATGAGTTTCTTCTGGAACACAGCATGAGACCATTCACAGATGCTCTAGAGGGTAAGCTCCTTTTGGCTTCCCTGATGCTTTTGCCACAGTCAGTCTTGCTAGGGAAATGAAACTGCTGATAACACAACTGGTCCCAGTAAAATGCCCCAATTTCCAAGTCTAATTGAGAAATGTATGCACAACGTTATCCATTCTGTATTAATTTTACGTGGAATAAAACAGTGTATCATACTGAAGGAAAGGAAATATAAGAGCTGAAAAACAATTACAATGAAATCATGCAAAGAGAAAAGACTAACAATAATGTTTTCCCAGCCACTGAAAGCAACTGCAAATTAAAGAGTATTGTGAATTTAGGAATATCTAGTATTCTCTTAAATGCCTCAACACAGAAAATACATTTATGTAGCCTTCTGAACATAACTGTAAATAACTACTGTGATTTGTTTATACCTAGAACACAAAAACATTGAGAAATGCCTGGTCACTGATGCAACTCTTCTTGCCCGCAACCCTTCAGATCACTGTTAAAACTAACAGAACCCACGGGTTCTGCTAGGAAACATGACCACTACTTTAAAAAACACATTTGAGACTTCTAAATACAGAGCTTCAACAGGTAACAATACTTAACAAATAATAAGTTTAGACTGGTGTGTTTCAGTCATATTTTAACCTTAAAAGTACAATAATTTACCAAGAAGTAACTGGTATTACTGGAAGACACTCATTCCTTTCTTTACTGTGACATTGGTACAGGCATTTTTTTCCCTTCTTGTAACCATACCTGTCCGTTGTAATTGTGAGTATATCTGTATCCTCACAGTACCGCTCTCCTACAAGTTTAATGAGCTTCTTCTTTGCGTGTTCATCCAAATTCAGGTTACAAAGTTTCACCTTCAAGTATAAGAGAAAACACCTTGAATTACTTGGACAAATCCAATTCCTGCACCCAGAAAATATGTTGAAATAGTTAGGCATATCTTTTATCAAGAATTAAAAGGACAGCTATTAAGTATGCATTTGCAGATTTCTCCCAATGGTACAACATGCCACAAGTCTTAACACAAGGAAAGTATAAGCTGAATATTCAAACAATAATTTTTTTTCCATCATTTTTTTTTCCATCCAAATACCACAGGGGCTGGAGAAGAATATTCCTACTCACACTATTTTTCAGAGGAAAAAAGAATTTTCCGTTTAGTTTGTAGCTGTATTTCATATTCATCTGTACTTCATTTGGAAAAATAAGTCTTTCTTTGGTATTTCTGTTTCAAATGCAGTCAGTAAGGTTAACAGTAAGATATATGAAATACATTTTTTACAAGCACCCAAAAGAGGAGGAAAGACATCAATTCAACAGACATCAAATCAGAATTCTCAGACATATTACAGCAGTTAACAGAAGCATGCAAAAAAGCAAAACAGATAACAATATAACAGACCAGAACTGCCTGGTATCACGTAATTGAAAATTAATATCATGAATGGATTGTCTTCCCCTCCAATACCAGATAACCCTAAAATATAAGATCTAAAACAAATAACTAGTATTTATTTTAAGAACCCTGTAAGAAGTTAGTCTGAGGCCATTTTCTAAATGCAGTAACAAGTATGAAAAGTAACGCAAGCTAGTTTTAGCTATCTGTTTACACAAATAAGAAGGCTGTGACGCTTAATGGTCTAAATATACATGGTGATGAAAACATGAGTTTCTACTGAGATTTACTGAGGAATATTAAAAAAATTAAGATATAATACTAGTCTCTTAATAACTTGTCCAGTGTTTGTTTTCCTTCTATATTCCTTCTACTGTGCTGTACTAAGAACTGCTTAAAAATCAAGAAACCTGCATCAAAACAGTAGCAACATTTGAAGGACTAAAAGAAATTTGAAGTTGCACAGAGTATCTGCGAAAAAAGTAGTATATGAAAAGAAAAAAAACTACTAGTAAAGCCAGAAAACCGAAATACTAAACCTAAATATGACATGGGAGGAGCCAACATCATTTCGATACTGAAACTTCTAATTTTGAAAAATATCTCTCATTCATTACACCACAAATTACATGAAAAATGTCTCTATTTTAAGTAATTTCATGTTCCTTTACTATACGTGCCTAGAGTAATCATGAGCAGGAGTTCACCTAGCTTTGTTCCCTATCACATTTTGCCAAGTCTAATTCTATCAGATGCATCAAGCCTTTAAGCCAGGGGTGAAGGTGCAAGAAAACAGCACTACTCTTCGTGTGATATAAAATGACCATGAACAAACACTTTTGAAAGCACTATACTTCCAAGATGCCTTAGGCACACAGCATCCCATTGTAACGGTCTCGGTAGCTTGCACTCAAGGCTATATTATATACAGTGTTCTTCCACAGAGTGTAGCCACGTAGACTCATATCAGTGATGACAAAAAAGGAGCCTGTCCCACCTTTACTGAAAAGCTGAAGCTAAGCTAAGGCACTCAAGTCCCTGTCTCAGGCACAGTGCAACTACATCTGGGCCTGGCCATAGCCCACACTGACCCAACACTGACAAATATCCTTGACTTTGTGGCCTAACCTCACTGACTGCATTGCTATGGATTGGCAATCACCAGACTTTTGACTGATTCTAGTTACTGTAACCAGACATAATCCTGATTCCTTTACTTGTCTTCCCCCTTCAACTTTAAACTTTCCTTATCATTCTGAACTTGTCAGGTGATTACTGGGCTGTTGGATGGACAAGATCACTATTATCAGACCTATCCTGCTCATCTTGCTCAGGTATCACCGGCACCCTTTTTGGAGAGGTCACTACCCTTACAGAACAACCTGCCTTCACTGCTGTTCGGCAATGCTTACCCAAATCAATGAGAAACGCCTTTTTGTAGAACACATTTTCTTAACATTGTCTTTCTCTAACACTAACAGAAAGAAAGAATGCTCCAAACTCTAAAGGGTTTCAGACAGAACTTTCTGGCAAGCATACAACTGCAAGTGCATGTAAGCACTTTATGATCATGACTATCTAAACTTAACAGGACACTCCAGCCCAGATGTCCAGCATTAGATAGCTTGAATCAAAAATGCAAACCAATTTCACTTTTTGCATACCCTTAAAATGATGGCATTATCATAGCAGTATCATGCTGCCTTCATACTGTGCGATCATCTGAAATTTACTCTTAGAAGAGCTATAATTTTATTCTACATGATTTGCTTTTTCCCATAAAAAATAAAAAGCTATCTGGTCTGCTGCCTATATTGCAGGATCACGAAAAATTATTGTTTTTACTAATACAGTCACTTTAAGGTGAAACATATTTACACATTTACTTGCTTCAGAATGGGACAGCAATTGGACAGCTTCTAACTGTTAGCTGGAATGTCATGGACAATTTAAATCTGAATTTTAGAAGAGTCAGAGCTCCAGTTGATTTAAAAAAAAAGTCTAAGTTTACATCCTGTACTACTATGTTGTCTGGCACAATGTAGACAATTCTACTTGGGAACAGACCAAGATAAATTTAATGACAAGAAATACTGGCATTGGACTACAAGAAAAATTAAAATAAGTATCTCCTGTGCTTGCTAGAAAATAATACTTGCTAGAAGAAAAGGCATCATTTTTAAATTAAGATTTAAAAGGTTTAACTTTGAAAAAAGGAAATCTTATCACAAAGATCCACCAGACAGTTTATTACAGTCTGTAATAGAGTGCCTAGTAAATGCTCTCTCATTGATTCAAACTCAGCCACTACCTAACCCAATGCCATCTGCTTTCACCTTTAAATCCTTCTCTTCCTCCTCCCTGGGCAGAAACTGTTGTCAGAGGATTAATCAGAGAAAGCATTTATTAATGAAGTCTAGGATCAGAACCCCAGTAACTGAAAACACGTATGGACAGATGTTCCATTTTTGTTTCCCACTCCAACTTCTTTTTCAATATACATGTACTATACTTGTAAGGCATTATGTGGACGCATATCAAGGCCAGTTAACATTAATCAACAGATTTAGATTGCATAATGCACACATGTTTATTTGTGTATCATTTTAATTATCCTCTCCACTGCAGCACAGCCAGCCCCTAGTCCAGCATCTTGTGTCTCAACAGCCACACTTAATGGAAGACATTTATATCTAGCAATATTCTACATAATTTAGAAAGTGAGAAATTCACATGCGCTCACCACCTGCTGTTTCCAATGGGAAGAGACTCCAGATTGTTTGAGTAGAGAACAATTACCCCTACCCCTGACACCAAGCACAGTACTGACCTGCAAGTGTCAGTTATTATTCCATCCAAGATAATGGAATATGAGAGCAAGGGGGTGCAACATATGCCTCCTGTGTACACTTACCAACCCACCATGAAGTCAGGGGCATCTACTCGCATAGATACACTCAATTTCCTTTTATTTCTAATGCGTACAAATTTGTGTAAACTCGCCCTTGACTATGGATTTGAATTAGACAAGAGGCCAGCCTCTAGTATACAATGACTACAAGGAGATAGTGGAGTTGTTGCTAACAGCAGTGTGAAATGCATGTTTAACTCAATGAGAAATCAAATTAAGCTACAGCCTAAACAGTTTTTCAACATAAAGGGAAAGTGGAGACTCTTACAGACAAAAAGAACCACTGCTGTTCAAATTTGCTGTGATCAGAAGTGGTATAGGTGTTATGAGTATGTAGCATCATGCTGTATTTTAACTTCTATGACAGAGTAAGAACACAACCATCACTGACCCCATTGCTGCTGCTGCTCTTAAGATAGGTTCAAATCTCATCTCCAAAGGCATGTTCAAAAGCCATAGCATAATTCTAACTTTATTACCACATCCACCTTAAAACCTCAGTTCTAACATGCTGCAATATAATTAAGGAAATTCACTGCATTTTTATTGAGACACTCAGTAAACCATTTCCCTCATTTACTTACAACATATCATACTTGCATGTTTTGAAAAGAAAGCCAAGCATTTGGGTTTTTTAAATAAAGGCTGTTTACCAAAAATACTACTTACTCTTAAAGTCACCACTCTTGCTTTGGGATTACGAATAGATGTCCCTGCAGAAACATAATCTATTGTTTCAATTTCTATTGGAAAATGCTGTTCACATTTCTCATCACTGTCCAAAGCACTTGGCCATTCAGTGCAGAAATCTGTAAAATAAAAACACTCCAAGTAGTATTTGTTGGTTGTTTTTTTTTCTCAGATTTATTACAATATATCTTTTTTAAAAGTACTATTTATAGAAAGCAGACTCATTTAGATAACAGCGCGATCTCTGCTGACTTCCTCCAATATTTCACTCTTTTTATGGAGCTCCCCAAAAGAGGATATGGTACTCCACTACTCCAGATGTGGTCTCACAATTGCCACATAGAATCATAGAATGGTTTGAGTTGGAAGGGACCTTCAAAGATAACTTAGTCCAACCACCCTGCCATGTGCAGGGTCATCTTTTACTAGATCAGGTTGCTCAAAGCACCATCCAGACTAACCTTGAATACATACAACAACAGGACATCCACAGCTTCTCTGGGCAAGCTCTTTCCACTGTTTCACCAACTCCACTGTAAAAAATGTCTTCTGTACGTCCAATCTAAATATCTATCCTTTTCCAGTTTAAAACCATTGCCCCCTGTCCTGCCACTACAGGTCTTAGTAAAAAATCTCTCCCCATTTTTCTTATAAGCCCCATTTATACACTGAAAGGTGACAATAAGGTCCTCCCAAGGCCTTCTCTTCTCCAGGCTGGACAACTCCAAGGAAGAACACAAAGATTATGGGAATCCCTGTTAACTGTGGTTGTGGAACTGTGGTATCCAAAATCCGGACAGAAGTAAGCAAGACAGTGGAACTACAGCCTGGACTTCAAGAGAGTGATTATTTCACCAAAAGGGTTGTCAAGCACTGGAACAGACTGCTCAGGGAAGTGGTTGAGTCGTCATCCCTGGAGGTATTTAAAAGGCATGTTGATGTGGTGCTTAGTGACATAGTTTAGTGGTGGCAGGTAGTGTTAGCTTAACAGTTGGACTCAATGATCTGAAAGGTCTTTCCCAACCTAAATGATTCTATGATATTATCCCTCTCTGCTCCCTTGTGACTCCACCTCTTCATTAGATTCTCCTTACTGGCTTGCTGGCTGGTGGAGATGCAAAGTCTGCTGAAGACCAAGAGCTCACACATAGGGTTTCACATATTAACATTTTTAAAAGCATGCCAGAATGACTACTGGTTGAACCCTGGCTTAATCACAGATAAGCTTCTGAGAACTGACTCACATTAATCACTCATCTTCCTTAAGATACTAAACCATAAATTTTCCAGTACAAGCAGGTCCTAATGGAAAGGTAAAAGTAGTCTTACTGAAAATCTCCTAAGTTATATTTGCCTACCACCTGTATGACTCAGCACAACAACTATCCACATATGCAACAGCACACAACTGAAAGCATAAAATACTAGTGAAAGCCAGACAAAACAAAGAAAACCTCACCTTTAAGAGCTGCACAGTGTTTCTTAATTGCAGGAGGTGTAAGATGCAAAAAATTGGGAACCTGAAACAGACATGTTAGGAGTTACCAAAATAACAGGTCCTTATCTGCTCATGACTGGCTTTACTGAAATCTGATTACACTTTTAACTTTTGTTAAGGTAGTACAATGCACGTAATAAAATATTCAAATAAGAATGCTCTTCTCAAGTCTCATTTAGCAGAAGACTTTAAAATTATCCCCATTACAAAAGTCATAGACACAATACTCCTAAAAAAGTCTCCTGATGCAGTCAGTCATTAACATTTGTATTTCTTATTATTTTAATTTAGAAATTAAATAGAGTATTATCCTATTTCATAATGGAAAACAGTATCCAATACAAACATTCCAATCAAGGAAGTACAATAACAGTGGTGAATAATTTAAAATTAAATAAATTTAAATAATTTTAAATTAAATAATTTTAAATGTTACCACACACCAATGGCATGTGGCTTACCTTTATAAGTTCCAAGTTGCCCTCTTTTGGTGGAGGTACTCCTCTCTTCACTGGGTAACCCATTCGAATTGGGAGAGGCACAGAGGCTGGTTTAAACGCAGCTGCTGTTGGATAAACACTGGTCCAGTCCTGATCAACAGCCATTCTCTCAGTTCTGGGAGGGGCTTGCTAATAAATCAATAATTATAAACATTTGATGGGAGATACACTGTTTTGTGAGACAAAACAGGAGCAACACAAACAAGATATTTCAATTCCTACAGCTAGAAATTTCAGGACATCAAGACATCAAAAGTCAGCACTCATTTGTAAAGGAATTTTAGAAGATAATCTTCTCAAAGCTTGCATAACAGGTCTTTCCCAATCTACAATTGCATTTTATTCCAGAAATCTTTGGAGATAAGCACTTTAGGAAGAAGGCTGGATCCATCTTCTTGTGTTGTGATAAACCACCATTGAGGGAAGGGGACTCAAATGAGCATTTAATTGCAAATTCTATTTCCTAAAGTGCCTAACCATCTGATGGGGACAACAAAATGAGTTTTGAATTCTGAAAGTCTGAACTAAATCTGCTCTTGGAAGGCAAGCAAAAGTTTAATATGTGCTAGGTCCACTTTTACTATTTGCCCTTAAAAATCATAACAAATAATATACTACTTTGGAAATTTATGTGTGGAATAAATAAGATAATGCTCAGTGCTTACATGCTCATCTATCAGTTTTAATTCTGCTGCGCAAGTACAATTTCACTTATGCACAATATCAGATTTTCGAATTATGCTAGAAAGCAACCACTACAAATCCCATAAATTCATACTGAAAACAATATTAAAATAACTGGTTGTATTTTAAGACCTGCAGTACATGGTGTCAACACAAGCTAACTGTTAGCTTGTTACTGTTAATGTTTTTGCCATTGTGAGAACACAAGACTGAAAACAGCTGGGAGATAAAAGCAGCTAGGTGTCGATTCTTTTATAGTCACAGGTTTTGATTGCAGAAGGGGTTCCTGTACAGACTATAAATAAAAGCTTATATTTATAAGCTTAGTGAACTTTTTCAAACCACCTTAAGTGCAGATGGTTTCAGTACTTACTGATCTTATGAACTGTGGTGTCCTGCCTCTTCTCCTTGTTGAAGCTGAAAGGAAAAGAAACATTTTCAATACAAACTATTACATGGTTTTGTGGAAAAAAAAATACAGCATAATCCTGTATGCTTTTTTGTCTTTTACAAAGACAATACATGCTCATACTTGCCCATCTTCATGTAGAAGAAAGGGAAGATCAGATACTCGTAATGTAGATTGCTCAGTGACTTTTTTTAAACCTAATATAAAAATGCTCGAAAGCCATTCTGTCTGGATCTACTGCAGAAACACTTTAACAGTATTTTAGTGATTATACGCCCGAATGCATTTTTCTAGCACGGCTTATTCCAGCATGATACAGGAGGAAAAAAAAGGAGATAAATGAAAGTACATTTTTGCTTTCATAACTGTGCTTCCTTTTCTCTTTCCCACACTGCTGTTAACTCACAAATCACTCTCCACCAGCAGTAAAACACAGCTAAACCCAACATTTAATAGAACCAAAAGGTGAATCCTAGGACTCCATCTCTTCCTTCTGACAATCCAGCTTCACACCCTCTTCTGGGCCACTGCAAGCTCATGTAACCTCTGTATAAGTGGTTAGCACATTCAGCTGTTTTTCTTCTTGAGCTGGGAATGGGGAAACAAACGGGTGGGTTTGTTTTCTAGCACAAAATCTGGCTTTTTGAGCAGTCCCAGAGAGCATGTACCAGACAGCAAGTTTAGTCCCTTTGAGCAGCCTTGAGCCACCATTTGGATCACCCTTTTAGCCAGCAGACATCAGTTGGAGCTACGGTGAGGGACTCAGTGTGAAAAAGAGAAAAATTCAAAAATATACCAAACACCACTAGACTGTTAATCTAAATGGAGATCTTCACTTTCTTGTCTTCATTTTCCCTCCCTCCAAAAACTCTAATTTAATCTTTCAACCCCCCCTCAAAACAAAAAACAACACAAAACCAACGCGGCCTTTAATAACAGGCTAATGAAGGTAAACCTGATGACATTTATTTTTAAGTTTCCTGTTCGCACTTGGGGTTTGTTTGGTTGTATTGTTATCACGTAAGTGTACATCTTCAGCAAAAAAAACCACTGAACAGTATTTTGGAGTGGTTTTGTGTTCTTTTTGCCTCATTAATTTTTCTTAGAACCCTAACCCACTAAAGCTGGGGGAAAACTTGTGAATTTCACTGTTGTTCTGTTTTCCTTAGCCACTATTTTATGGAACCAATTCTGTTCTTCCTCTTTATATCAAAATTTGAACTGAAGAATACACATAGGGCTCTGCAACACAAGTTGGACTCCACGATCTGTCTTCCAGCACCTGAAGGGGGCCTAAAAGAAAGCTGGGGAGGGACTGCTTACAAAGGCATGTAGTGATAGGACTAGGCAGAACGGCTTTAAGCTAGAGAGGGGCAGATTTAGGCTTAGATCCTTCACAATAAGGTGGGGGAACACTTGCACAGGCTGCCCAGGGAAGTCGTGGCTGCCCCATCCCTGGAGGTGTTCAAGGTCAGGCTGGATGGGGCCCTGGGCAGCCCGATCTGTTGGGAGGTGTCCCTGCCGATCACAGGGGGGGCTGGAACTGGATGGGCTTTAAGGTTGGGCTTCCAACCCAAACCATTCTATGATCCCTGCGGATCTCTCCTATCTCAGCTCACTCTGTGAAGACGCCAGTACGGCCCGGCCCAGTCCAATCCAGCCCAGTCCAGTCCGGCCCGGCCCGAGCCGCTCTCACCTTCCCTCGGCTGCCCTTCCCCGGCGGGCACGGCGGAAGACAGAGCCGCGGCCCCGAGGAGAGGCCGGGACAGCGATGCCCAGCGGCCCCCGGCGACCGCCATCATCGGTCCAACGTGCGCCCGCCCCGCCCCCAGCCCCGAGGATGGAAGCCGGCGCGGGACACGCTTCCGTAGAAGCCGGTTTTGGTACAGTTTCAGCTGCTTTCTGCTTGCCTGAAGTTGTTAGGTGCATGTGTCAGGAATTTTTTTTTTTTTTGGTAGCAGTCTACTTGTATTCCTGACCAGCCTCAAGAGTTCTTGGCTATAATCTGTTTCAGATTACAACATGCTGGTGATGTGTCTTAGCATTTCATTATTAATATAGCATCTCAAAACCACTTTATCCACTTTAACACAGTTTTTGGTCAGAACACATACTTATGAATGATAGATAGTGCCTGATTACAATGCTAATTACAATACAAACCTTTCAATTACAGGTTTCCAAAAGGTATTTCTTAGTTTTACAAATTCTAAATTATAGAATATCCATCCCATTACTAAGAGCAGGTGGAAAAAGACAAAACAAAATGTGATTAAATTCTTGATAACAGTGTCTGGTAACTAATCCAAACTAAGATTGAATTGAAAATTGAATCTATAAATCTTTAAATTCTCAAGAAGTTAATTCTGAAGCTAAAATGTTCAGAGGTAAAAGAGAGCTAGGCATCCAGATGAGGTTTTAGGCCTGAGTGCAGGAGAGGTTGAATCTATCCTGAAATACAAACTTGAATGTTACTAGTGGCAAGATGCCCAGACACACCTCAGCAGACAGACAATATATGTATTTTTTGTGATACGCACATGGGATATATAAAATTGAGCTGAATATGATATAATACATTCAGAAATATCACTTAAAATTAATAACTTCTTTTCCAATGGAAATTGCGTCTTCACTTTCATAATATTTGCCATAGATACCCTATTGCCTTCACAAAGATGTATCATGGTCAGGGTCAAGAGAAACACTGTGTTTATGCACACCTGTGCTCCTGTCTGTATCCTTGTGACAGAAAACTTGTAAGTCGGTTTACACACACAGAGAGACAACAGAGGATGATCTTAATATGTAAAGTTTGATAAACCTCCTTTGGTTTGCCTTAACACTTAATATAGTTAGTGACTTCACAGATACTTACTGAAGACTTAAGCAGCCTTACTAACCTTCTGATGTCCTTGCTATATGTTCTCACTAGAACGTTCTTACTTAGAATGCACTCTGAATTTTATCTTATTTTCCACATTAGGGTAACTTAAGAAGAATCTTTTGTTGTTGGAAGCAGGTAGTACTGGTAATAGAAAAAGATCCAGCTGCAGGTGTTATGTGTTAGCTAGGAGGTCCTATTTCAAGACTTCAGCATGGGTCACTTGCATGTGTTGGGTTGCAGTATCAAAAGTTATTAAAATCCTCTTCAAATTTTTCATGCTTATTTTTCCCCCTCTGAAGAATCTAGTTAGTCACAATTACTGTTTAAACATCAGCTTTCAGTACAATGGTCTGTGTTCAACACACTGCTGCTTGTGTTATATTTGACTCAAGAAAGTGAAAATCAATTTGTTTACTTCAGAAGGGTTTTTTTTAAAAGAAACATTTATGGGATGTTCTAATTGTTAGAATAAACAGCTCTCAAGAATTGCAGCTTCCCCCCGAATCCTTACTATCAAAGCATCTTCTTTCTACTTTTAAAACCCTCCAATTATGTCTTATCACTGTTTTCTTTTTAGGTTGCTTTGACTCAGCAAAGCTAAACAGAGCCTTAGGTTTCCCAAAGATGGGCAAAACTGGCTTGAAGTGCCTCAGATCCAGAGTATCTTTGCTGAACTCACCATATTAAGCTGATTCATCATCACATGTTATCACTTTTTTGTAAGCTGCTGTTGCTGCAGTAATAATTACATGGATAGGCTAGGAAATACACTGAAACTAGAAGGATCTCTGCAACCAAGGTTGGCTTGAAATGTTCTGTCAGGACTCTTTCTCCATTCCATCTTGGTTGGCTTCCCCAGTGGATGTGAACCTAAAAAAATCCAGTCCACATGGTCAAAGCTGATTTCTTATAAAAGAAAAGCAGAGAAAATCCTGCCAGCACTATTATTAGTAAGTGCAAAGGAAACAGTGTAGTTCTTATATTTTCCTGGATTTTAATTATATGGTGTTTGCATGACAAAATATTTGAGTTCTTAAATAGTGTCTGCTGTTTAAGGTTATTTTTCTCTGAGGACCTAAGTCCATTTTTCTCATCATTATTACCCCATAATACTTGAGAACATATTGTTATTTTTAACATTGAAGACTAAAAGAAAAAAAGGAGCAATAGAAACAATAATAAAGATCCAGTTTTCTTACCAGTGACCATGCGACAAAACTAAAAATGCAAAACTAAGAATACAAGTACAGTATTTTTCAGGTTTTTTTTGTGCACCATCCTTGATTATCAAAAATTGCTACAAATATGACATGTTTTGTTGCTGTTTATTACAACTGTTACTTGCAACTATATTTGACAGATGTTACTACTCGATATTTTGTTATCATTTTTTATTTAATCTTTTTTCATCTTAGTAAGCTTTTCCAGAAATCTAAAAATGAAAAAAGCATAATATATATTCTTATAATGAAATGCTTAGTCTGAATGTCTTTTTCATGAGCAATAACTTAATTATATTACAAAGAAACTAGTTAAGATTAAACAGATAACTATAACACTACTGCTATAGTGATCTTTTTAGTGTGCTTTAACTTGAAATCAACAGACCTGTCAACTGGCCTTAGAAATTTACCTCAGGGTGCGTTCTTTGTATACTTCTTTAGCATAAAAGTGTTCTCTTATTTTGAGATTCACACACGATTTGAAAAGCATTTCCAATGACAGTACAACTGAAGCCACTTTATGTTTATTTGAAAGCATGATTTTGCAGACATGTTATTTAGAAACTCAGCAACCCGAAAGGTATTGGAGATGTTAGATAAGTGTGCGTTCACTATATACAGTTAAATCATAGATTTATGTTTCTACTATTTTCCTTTTTACTTTTTTACAATTTCTCTTCACATCTTCTTAGTGAAAAAACCCCAGCATTTACAAGGGTTCTTTCATCTCTCTCAAAAAGGTATTATGGTTTCTCTTTGATTTTCCCAGTCAGATTCAATTTCACATTGATCATTCAATAAGCAAAATTTACTGGTGAAAGGAGTCTACTTCTGTGATTGAATTCCACCCCTTATTAACATTCTGAGAGTATAGAGAAGTTACCAGGTAGCTATATATCCTTCTGCCTGTACCAAGATAACCTTGATGAATTTGTTTGGAACACAGTGGGAAGACTCTTGACCAGCCTGGCTGTGGACATGCTCTTAAATCTATGAAGAATGAATACTGAAGCCTGACTTTCTGGTTGTGTGCATTGCACGTTTTGTATTCTAGAAGCAGTAAAGAATTTAAACCTGCCAGAGAAAGTAAAAGACAGTTGTCTTAAACATGTACAGGAGTTGGAAGTAAGAAATGGATTTCTTGCTCAGGATACCCTCCATATTGGGAATGAAGAGTACAATTTCAGAAGAGTTACTGCCTCAGATTCCGGTTTAGTACAGAAAGTGAAGGTAACATGGACCTGCCACATTAAGAATTTCAAGTTTAGCTTACTTCTTTTTAATACCAGCTTGATAATCAATTAAAGGTTGTATAAAAGAACCTATAGCCTACAGGAAAAAGCTTTGTGAAAATCTTTATCTAAAATTAGCAGAATGTCTTAATTGACTAAACTTATACATGTAAATGTAAAAATGTACAACTGCATTTATCCTTAAAAGTTCATTGCCATCTTTCCACACTCTTCTCAGTTATAACACACAGCTCTTATGTAAAAAAGTGTCTGCTCAAGCAATAGTTATATATTGATTGATCTTTTCCAATATACTTGTAGTAAGTATCTACATGTAACAGTATTCTGTTACAACCTCAGTACCAATAACAGTATCCTTCTCCTCCTTTGCATCACTAATGATTTAAAGAAACCCAATAAAACAATGCTAGGACAATTAATATAATTGAAGATAGGAATCAAGTAACAGTTGAGGTTCACTGTGCAGGAATTTAAATTGTTTCTTATTATTTGAAGGCTCTCCATGACTGCTATCTGATACCTCATCAATTAGAATAGGTACTATACTTCAGGCGGTAATTTTGTCTCCCTTTTATGCAAATAAGCATATAAACAGATACCATGTCGTACGTGGTAAGAGTTTAATTTAATTCATACAATTTATTTAGTCGTTGTTTATCCAGGTATTAAAAATACTGTGAATATGATTATAGTTAGCTTAAGAATTCTGCTTACCTAGTAAAGAACACTAAACTTAAAGACTAAGCATAGCTTGAACTGCACATCAAGCTCATGTTATGGTTCAGGCAGAATAACATGAGATCAGCAGAATTTAGCTTTAACATTGTAAAAAAATCACTCTCATTTACTTATAATTATTGCTTGATGTACAATACTGCCTAGAATGGCAAACAGGATCAGAACTCAATGATGCTGCCCTTCAAGAAATTACATTAATGTTACCAGCTTATAGTGCCAAGTTAGAAAATGCACTCTCGTGATATAAAATTCTCCTTATTCTCAATATTGCAATTTAACAATTCCCTTCTTTCTAAAAGCCTACTGAAATGACAGTATAATTAACAAGGTTGCATACTTCTGTCACATTTGTTTCCTCACTCTGCCCAATGAAGTCAAGAACAATAATGCCTGAAACCATGACATCCCAGAGTTATTTCCTTTCTGCTATGGATCTCTGGAACCCCTGAATATCAGATCTTGTTTTGCTGGGACCAACCTTTTCTTTGCTATAAAACTGTTAACCAAATCACTGCCCTGTGCAAGTGAGAGGGATGTATGCTTCCATAGCACATACATAGCCCACATGGCATTAGCACAGCATCTGTTTAATAGAAATTAGTGCAGCTGAACTATGGTGCAAAAATCACGGAATTGAATAGTTTTCACAGTTCCTTCCTACAGAAGAAAATATACTTCTTTGTCAACACTTTCCCCTAATTGTCCAGCTTTTATCTCCCTCTGTCCTTGTAGTGGGAGAGAGCATAAAGTACCGACAGGACATTAAGCTAAGAAAATAAGGCATGTAGTATATATTCTTCATGCAAAAGTTACATTCATCCTGAAAGACTGGAATGATACTTAGCACACAGAAGTAATTTGCCTATCTAAGGCTTTTCATATGAAAAATTAAAAAAAAGATAAGCTAAACACATTACGTCCTTCTTGAAAATGAAGTAAGAAAAAAATGAAAATGCGTGCATTTAATAAGAGATGAGTATTGGACTGCTGTTGTCTCAACAGAACTCATAAAAATAAGAGAAAAATTCATAAATAAAGAATTAGAAAATTCTGATATTTGTGTGAGAACAAATGGACTTACAGATTCACTCCTACTATCACATACCTCCAGGTATAAGGAATATGAAATCTTGCCTAAAAATATTATGTTGGTCCTCAGGTGATATCTAAGGTCTTTAAGGTAATTAATGCCTAAGATATTTTGTGAAATAAGAACAGTTTTGAGTTAGAAGTAGATGTTTTACTTAACTGGTGACATAAGAGGAAAATTGCACAAAAGCAAAGAGCTAACTGTAAGTAAAATTCTTTCTGTTGCTTTTCTCTCCTAATCCTCAACCATAGAACAGTTATAAATTTGGCAAGTTAAAGAGGTAAATATACAGTCTTAGGATGCATTCACTCTTCTTGTATCTTCATGATATGATGACTTATCTGCCATTTATAAGTAGAGACCTTTAAAGTTTTGAAGTCTGCTTAGGAAATAATCCCTTAGAAGACAAGTTATTCATAATACTAATCCAAAGGGAGACAGGTGTCATTTTGTTTCTGGATTTCATCTTGGTGAAAAGCTTAATGTTTGTATTTGTTCTCACTGGACAGACACCTTGTAAGGCTTCTTACACTGTTGTCATATATGCCCCACCTGGCCTTTGCATGGACTTATTGTTACTAAATTCGGTTGAAAGGGAAGTGGAACAGGCAGTTGCCTGTTGTGGCTGATTTTGCAGGGCAGGAGGCAGACTGTCTGATAGTGCCTGAAGAGGTGGTGAGGTTTCCCCTGACTGGAATGGCTCGTGTCCATCTTTTGCCTGACCTCTCTGACAAAGTGATGATCCCACACATAGCCGTGAGTGACAACCAGACAGCACCAACTTAAAGAACAATCATTCAGAGTTTCTTGTACTCACCTTGTACAAGGGCACACTAGCCCATAGCTTTTAATGAAGTAAATCACTGATTTGAGAGTAAATAGAAATGAGGATGGGACCTCACAAGTGTTAATCTGAATGCTTGCTCAGTTTCCCAATCTGAAGAACCATTATGTTGAAAACAGAATTTCCCTTCTTTACCAGGACTAACTGAAGAAAACTTCATACGTGCACCTTGACTGCTTGTGGGAGGTGTGAGCTGGGAGCTCTTCTGCACTTTGAATGCTTTGTACATCTCTGCGGGAGTTTAAGATTATTAAGGATGCCTCTTAATAAACTGCTGGTGGGTTTCCGTAATTTTCAGGGCGGGCAGGGGTTGGGAAGGGAGGTGGGGGCTTGCTGGGCGTGAGCTCTTTGCACTCTCCAGGGTGCTGAATCCTGTGCACCATGCTGGGTGGGCGACGGGGAGGGAATAAATGGAACTATGCTTTCAGTCTATAAGCTGTTGCACTTCCCCTCTCTTGCCATTCCTGTAAGCTGAGGACAGCCACAGGAATTGCAGCAGGGAAATACTATATACAGTGTATATACAGTATTACTTTTATTTCCAGAATGAAGACTGCATCCTTCGAATGAAGGCACTCTTTTTGCCACTAGATACTTTGCATTAATATCCTTCTCACCCTTCCCTTTGGGCTGCATCTGTGTCATATTTCCCAGTGCTTAAGCATGGAACATTTAATAGCATTGTTGTACCTATGACTGCAGCCAGCAGTTCTTCCCTTTTCGTTGCATTAAACAGCACTGTTTGCCTGCATATGGTGGATAGTGAGGGTAACAGAAAAGATGACTGAAACAGAGTAAGCAAAGGCGAAATATCATATAGTTGCTTTCCGTTCAGGATTGCTATATGCCCATTGCCAGTGTTTTTTATTTTAAAAGAACTAGCTATTTTTCCTGTCTTTGTGGTCAAAATCTTTTCAACCAAACTGTCAAAACCAGAACTAGACGAAGACTTCCAAAAGAAAATTTCAGTCAGTATGCTTGCAATTCTGATGAAATTTCAAAAACTGAAACGGATGGATTTGGTGGAGATAGACAAACTGAACTGGAAGTTGATACTATTTCCCCCTATGATGAGCATGTGTATTAAAGAATTAATATTTCCATCAGGTGGATAAAATTTGCTTGATTAGAGTCAGCATAGCATCCATGTTTTAAACTATAAGATCTACCATAGTTTATAGGAGAATGACACATTTTTCACATCACAGCAGACACTAATTTCAGGTATTCCTTGGAAAACTTGCATTTTCTGTTCAGGAACACATTTTATTTTCAGCCTGATTGGAGAGAAATACATCTGCATAACTGAGGAAATCCATCTTAACTTCTTAAAGCAATTCCATCTTGTCAATGAGATTCATAGAATTATTCAATACTACTCTAGGTCAAGCAGTCAGCCTTGTAGACTATCTATATTAAAACTAATGTCATGGAGTAGAGCCAACATGCATAAAAAGCAATTTAGCATTTCAGCTCCCCCACCATATCATAAAATGCTGTAACTTTTTTTTACTTGACAAGCTTTTGGGAGTGAATGGAAGCCCAGTGTCACAGTCTGCTGGGGTTTTATGTGCCATCCTTCCAATATCATAATATGTAACTTGTAAAAATCTTAATTTATCTTTACCAGGTCTTTAAAAAGAAGAATTCGTGGTGCACATTAGATTGCAAAATGCCCTACAGACAACTGAACTACCTAAGGTATTTGTAATACAGGTATTACTCCATTTTCAATCTGCAGTTCAAAAACTAAAAATGCAGGGAGAAGTGTTAATGTGAACCTGGGGTTCAAACCTACATTCAGTTCCAAGATCCCTAGTTACCCACAAAAAGCTTTGCTGTGAACTCAGTTGTAAGGCTGTTGGCTCATCAGGTTGGAGACCTCAAGCAGAAAGCTAGAGTTGGCATTTTGCTTCTTGCAGGCAACATAAGCACCACCAGTTCAAGCCACGCAATGTGATGAATTTGCACTCCGACATGATAGCTGCTAAAAAATGATTCTGTAGCCAAACCGGAATGGTGCATAGCATTCAGGTGTGTCCAACTTTTAAACACCTTGTTCTGGAAGTGGAATTCAGAAACCTAAAGTGGATGTTTAAGAGCGCTGCATGCAGAAAGCTAAGGTCCTGAGAATGGAATTTGTAATGAATGGAGGAGTGCGGGAATAATTCTCGAGTCTCAGCTATTATTTACCATTCAAAATCTTTTCTAGCATTTATTTGTCATATTATTTATGTTGCCTGCATGATTGATTGACACTTTTTTTTTTCTCCCCAAAAATTCCACCCCTGGAGGAGGCAGTGATGGTGATATCAATGGAAAAATGTCTTTTTCCTTGTGTTTAGGGTAATCTGAAAAGCATCTCTGTATCAAGAAGGCATTCAAATCAGCATCTTAAACCCAGACATTTCCCAGTGCCTCCCCATCTTGGCCTTTTGGTTATAAATTGTCATGCTTGCTGTGCCTGGTGCTAGATACAGTGCTGCCACCATGGGATAGATATGCTCTGAGCATGTGGGCTGTGTCAGGCACATCCAGATTAAACATGAGATGAGACATGAGCCCAGCCATAAAAGCCACACTTTTGTGTATATGCTGTTGCAGTGTATATAATTTTCCCAATTAAAACATCAGCAGTTAGATGTTCCTGAAACCATGCATTTCCATTTCTCATAAGTCATAAATCAGTTAGGTGAGTAATTGCCTTTCTAGACTTTGACCCAAAGGTATGATATAATACATTTTGGGGAGCAGGAGGAGGAGGTGAAGGAATGAGGTAATGTCTTCCACAGTTCACTCTAATAAAATCTTAACAGTAAGTCATTATCTTTTCTTTGCAAAATTTATTTAACTCACCTACCTCAACAAACATGTGTCAGATGTTCTGAGTTCTGCTTCTGCAGTGGTTTCAGACTGACTACTATTATGCTGCATTTCTATGCTTGCAATAAAGTCAGGTACTACTTTTCCCTCGAATCTAATGGATTTTAAAACTTAAAATATCCAACATAATGATGGCTGAATATTTTTTTTGATGCTTTCCCCCTCTATATACTTCATTCAGCTAGTTATTTAAAGCAGGAATAATTATATTCAGGAGAGGTCAGAGGTGAGAACATGCAAATTTTGCATTTAGAAAATTACAATCTGGAAAAGTTAATACAACAGAGAAGGTATTAATTGATACAGAAAGCATCTCAAGGAAGAAGCCTGAACAAAAATGTAGAGAAAGATTTCTATGTCAACTGCCAGATATTAGTCCTCCTCAATGGCTCATGTAGAGTACTGTTTGGAATACTGTATTCAGTTCTGTGTACAATGTGAACTGAAAGTCACATAGCATCCAAGGACAATGTTTTGAAGGTGTTGATTTTTAGAGAGGTAAAAATGCAAGACACATCTGGCTATATTAATCAGAAGAAGAAAAGAACTAAGAGCATTCATTTAAGTGGAAATAATACTGATCAAGAAAGTAACTTTCTGGGATAATTATTCCAAAGAATGAGAGGTCTCTGCCCCACGAACAATTTACGATAAAAGTTGAATGACATATACAGTGGCAACATTCCCCTACTGCCAAAACAAATCATGACACAGTTACTTCTGTTTCGTTCTCAGCTGCTAAATTGTGGAAAAGCAGTAAGCGTCTCATGTTCAAAATGCCGGTGTTTTGGACAATGGTCTGTTTTCTGTTACAAAAGGGACAAAAAGAGAGAAGAATTGGTACTCAATTTCTCCTTCCTGACTAGAAAGTTTAACAATAAAATGAGGACTTTGATGCTGGAATGTTTAAGTTTGGAATTCTCTTCCTCCCAAATTAGTAAAAAAATGAGCTGCAGTTCAGAAGGGCAACAATGACATAGAACTCCTATTTTCCATTACTTAACGTAGCATAATGAAGTGCTGCTTTTGTTTTTTCCAACACTTTGATGGCAATATCCAAACAATTGAAGCTGCCTGATTAGATTGAATCAATATGAAAGCCTGTTGCAGAGCCTTCTAGCTGCAAGCAACACCTAATTTAGTTTCTTAAAAGATGCGCAGTAAGAAAAATCTCACTTTTAACCCGTTGCAATTAAGTATATGCAGATAAGAAAAGGGCTGGGAGGGAAAGGAGGACAATCTTCAGCAAAATTAAGCTGTTGCTTGTGATTGCTGCTTTTGACAACAGGAAGAAGCAGAAGTAACTCCTCTATGAAACTGTCAAAACTTTCTCTGCCTTTCCCAAGTGTAGCCATATAAGGCAGATAAAAGGGAGGGACCCTGCTTCACTCAGGGTGGTGCTTGATAAGTTGAGGGCAGAGTCAGGCAGCAGCTCCTCTCCTTCTCCCTGCGCCTCTCTAGGGAGTCTGCTGTGTGGAGCTAAGGTAGCAGCAAAGAGGAGGAATAGAAGGATATGCAATAAGAGAAGGTAGGCCAGCTGGTTTCAGGCTTTTCTGTAGTTTATGTCTGTCTGTGTGGATCCCTTGTTTTGATTAAGCAGGCTAATGAAACTGTTTCAGGTTGCAACTGCTCTGTAGCCAGCATTTCTTATAAGCACTTGCCTAGGTAGCCCAATATATATAATAACTCTAATATGAATAAAACAGAGGGAGTGTAGTTCTGTTAGATGTTTCTCGGGTTCTTACTGTAGATTCACTTGGATGAAGGGCTTTGTGTTTTAACTTTCGTGTTTGGTCCCTGCAGTTTTTTGTTGGTAAGACAAGTGATAAGGGAAAGGAAATATTTCTCTACCTGCTCTAGAACTAATGCAAAATGCATTGGTCCACCTTACTATGACCAGTGTTAAGAAATGAGTACATTGGAACAAGTCCACCACTCCATATAAATATTTTGTGGAGTATCTTATAGAGCTTTGTTCAGATGAACTACAATGGTAGCTCATCCACTACACAAGAGGATCTTTAAGCAAGAGCAAAAAAAAAAGGCTGTGTGAGTCTCTTCTGGGAGCAGTCAACTGTAACTCCTAGGCATGTGAGCATTATATTGTGGATAACACAATATATTAAAACATGACATTAGAGACATAATTTTGACACTAACATCAGTAGTACTTTGAAGTTAAAGGCACATTTTATGACACTTAATATTCTCATTTTAATAATATTTTCATATTTTCATTTCAGCTAAGCATTTTAAATGAGCAAGCTTCTCATGACAGTGTGTAAGAAATAATAAAAGTAAAAAAGTAAAGTTGAAAATGATATTTCAGAAAGATAGCTGCTCTCAGTCTCACAGAATGTTTGGTATTGCTGCTTGTATCTGTGTAGTAAGAGAAATTTAAGTCTTCCCTGTGAAATATATATTGATCTACAAGATCCTTATTTTCTGTTCTGCTTTCTCTAGGTATTAGCTTGAGACTAGCAGAGCTAGAAGCAAACATTAAATGGCTTGAAGAAAATCAAGAGTGAGTTCTTTGATCTTTTTCCCTTGCAACAACATTAGCCTCTCAGTAAGAGTTACCATCAATGACATCTTTCTTTGTACACTTGGAAAAAAGTGTTCCTGAGTACCATGGACTGCAAAATGAGGTCCTGTGAGGTGACTGAAATAATTAATTCAGGTCTAAAAAGTCTTTCTGTTATTGACACTTGGCATCTATTCATTGAAGTTCAAAACCTCAGTCAGATGTGATTCAGGCAATAGAAAGTTTATGAATTCCAGGAAATTTTCACAGCCCCATGTCTAATTGGGACCCTTCAGGAGCTGCTCAGCTTAAAATAATACCATAGCATCAGCTCTCAAGACAATTCTGCTGCTCTATAGGTGTTGCACTATTCTAACAGTTTTAAGCATCCTTCCTAACAAATATAACTTTAAATCTTAACATTTTATCTTCTTCCAGAAGTCTTATTCTCTTTCTTTTAGACAGCCTTCTGTTACATCTGGTATCTAGCATGTGTTATTGTCTAATATGTTTTTCTGATTTAATTTCAGAGGCTGTGAGTGACAGCAAGTGACAGGCTGACAGCTTATGCTTTTGTCACAGAGAAGGTCCTTGATAGCAGCAGAAAGTCATCAGCTGCCAGAGAACACCCAGGGCAAGACAGGGAAGACATGCAATTCCTTCTTTATAATTTGAAATATTGATCTGGGTTAGCAATACCTGTGCATTGTTACAGAATGTCCTGTGATAGCAGTGAAGCTGTTGGGCACCCAATGCATCACCCATGTGAAGAGATTCAATGCTCCACTTCCCAGCTTAGCAGTCCAAATGGAAATAGGAAATCTGCAGCATTGCTGAAAGTCAGAGGGAGCTTAAGCAATATGCAGTATTCTTCTGTGGCGCTGGATCCAGAAACCCTGGAGAATCATGGATCGGGGGTTCCCCACAGCACTGAGAAAGGCACAAAGGCTGCAGACTTGACAGCAAATGAAGTCCGTAGGGCCTGTACGACAAAGTGTTTCCATAGCCGTTATTTAACTAAAACCAGTACACAAGGAGATGTCTACAACTTCCTGGAGAGGCCCAGTGGATGGAAGTGTTTTATCTATCATTTCACAGTGTAAGTACATACATCTTTGCATAATCTTTAATGTAAGAACAATCTGAAACTGTCCACTTAGCAAGAAATTGTAGTGCTTCCTTTCAGACTGAACAGTTGAATCCCGTTAAAAGCAATGGGTAACCCAGTTTCTCAAAGGATCAGCTGGTATAACCATTACATTTCCAAAGGAGAGCTTTGTATTCTTCATCTGATAGCATTATTAGAAGATAAACATTGTATATTTGATATTCCTGAGGGAAAGTCCTATATGCTCATGGCAGTTTTTATTGCTGTCTTCGCTGATTTACATTGTTCAGAAACTGCAGTTTTTAGCATGTGATGTGGAAGGTTTAGCTGTGATGAGGCAAGTCACATTTTTATAAGTCTGTTTTACTCATTCTGAAATGCCAAATCAAGTAATTTGTTGGACAAAGATTAAACCACGCCCTTGCAAATTTGAATTAATTTACACTTGTAAACACAGCAACTTTAGCAACATTTTTTATGATACCATGTATAGAGTGCATGCAAGGAGGAAATTACGGCTTCCATTTGCTCTTGTAAAACAGTGGTTAATATATTAATACAGCTACTACTGGTTTGAGCTACTTAGGGTATCTGTTAAATTTAGCAAGACTTCAATTACTATTGTGAATGCCAATTCAAATGATAATTTGTCAGCTATCGAAAGGGTACAATTGTGCTTTCACTGAGGCAAGAGGAAGTTTTACTGGATATATTGAATGAAAACTGAGCAAAAAGTCCTTGATTTATTGTAAAATTGGCAGGTGTACTTCAGTGTAGAGTGTTGAAACTATTTACCTCATGCATGCTGTTCTATGGCTTGACTGCATTTTTGAAAAAAATATCAGTTATGGCATTCAGGAACTGCTCAGAGAAAGACTTGGTAATTATAATAATGCTTCAGTTTGGCATAAAATAGATAGTCTGAATAATATTTGCTTCCTTTCATGCCTTGAAATCATATATGGATTTTTTTAAAGGATTTTTTGATTAATTTTGGTACGTGATTTAGTTTTTCAAAGGAAAAGGATAGAGCCTCTTTCAAGGATTGTGCTTATACAGTACAGTAATTCCTAGGGCTTAAACAGATGTAGATTTAAATATGTGAAGACTCATGATTGAAGCCTATTTGAGGTTAGGGCTTACTAATCTTGCTAAAATGCATTTGTTTCACCTGCATTGCTTTTATCTAGGACTAAGGTTGACCTTTAATATGTACTTCTGCAGTAGGCATTAAAATAAAATAAAGAAATGCAAGTCTATACGCTACCACCACCATCCCCCCTCCCCTACTAGAAAATTGAAGAAATTATTTGTATTACTAACAAAAAACTCTTCTTTTTTTTAAGAGTACAAGGATTGCTGACTTAAATGAAAGACTATGTAAATTGACCTCTTTTAAAAGCTTTTTCATTAAGATTGCTTGAAAGGAATCCTTTTAAACATAGTTTTGGAAAGTGTTTTGTCTTAAGTATCTTTGTCCTAATAATTATCCCAGTAACTATATGGTGTGTTCACTTATATTAGAATTTTGTTTGGGAACATATTATACAACACTGAGTATTATTAAAGTTAAACATTGTTAAAATTATGTAGTGCTAATCTAAAATACAATCAATTTTATATAGGGAACAACCTATAATTTATTTTAAAAATCCCCTTTCCCGTGTTATATCTGTGGCTTTGGGGTGATTTATGTAGAGTTATCTGATGATGATGAGTATTTTCATAACAACTCCAGTCTTCCAAGCATGTAGCTGGAGTTTGTGTAGCCTGGGGGAACTGGATGTTCAGTGTCCCTTCATTGTCATCATCCTTCACATGCCACAAAGACCACATCACTCTCAAACTTGTGGGAAGCTTTTGTCCAAAAGGGACTGGAATCTGTTCTGATCTGGATGCAATTCTGCTAGAAAGAACCTAACTTTCCAGGAAATAGGCAGAGTGAGGGAACAGCAAGTGCTCCAGGAGGTAACCTTCCTGTTGCATTCTGAAATTACCAAAATAATCTCAATTTTATGTAACATTTGTTGTATGCCTGATACTTCAAGTTGCTTTCAAGTGACTAAACTCATGCTTCTTAAAGAACTTCATAATGTATGTTAAACAGAATTATTTTTGCCTAATTAAATCTGGAATTTGTGTTATTTTAGTAAAAATGGGCAAAAATCATGGTTTCAAACCAAAATGTTTGAAGACAATTGATTTGCTTTAGAATTCCCTCTCCCAATCCTGAAAACCTTCTCACTTAAGTACTTTTTAGCTATACTGGAAGCACTGTGAAATACTTAACTCCTGAAACCCCTGACAACAAGGTAGGGAGTTCCACTGACAAGTCAGAGAAAGATAAGGGCTTGAGAAACAGCTGTGACATGCAATAGTGGTGCATTTACCTTAACCAATCAGTTTTTGCAGCTATTTAAGAGCTTTAGGGTATTGAATATGAATGTGTGTTAAAGTCTTGCTGTTTGCCATGTGGTCCTCAGTCCAGAAAAAGAAATGCATGCCTAGTTTTAATTTGATTTCTAAACTCAGCTGTGCATTCATTTAAATCACACCTACATGTCAAAATAAGCAGATTATACCTTAATATCTTTTTTTTTGAATGAGTAGTAAAATATGTATTTATGAGTTATTTGTGGTAATGAAATAACTTGCAAATCCACACATTTAAATCATTAATTGTAAATGGAGCCTTATTCGTGTAATGGGTTTAATTTTCTGAAACATATATATAATTACAACTGGAATGTCTCATTTTTATTCTAGAATTTGATTAAAATATTTGTGTTCATGTATGTGTGAGCTGAGTGGGGACAAGTGAAGCCAGATAGTTTTCCTGGTAATAAGGTTATTGTCCCCATTTAGACACTAAGTAACAACATTCATAAACCAAAACCAGAATCCAAACTATGCGCTCAGAGTGCTAGAATGTAATTGTGCTGGGGAATTTTAAACTGCCAAGCGTTTGCAGGCCATCTTGGGCGCAGCCAAAAGGTGGAGATACACTGTCTCTTCAACTGTGTTTGTAGAGGCAAAAAACCAAAATTAAGAAGGTGCAACTCGAGCCTATTGAAAGAAAAGGATTGCTATGTGTGCACCCATGCGTACTCACGCACAGAAGTAGCGACTGACAATAGTAGAACTGTAAGGTTTCGCTTGTGTTTGTGGTGAGCAGGTAACTGCTTGCTATCATACCTTAATTTGTGCTGAGTGTGAGTGATAGAGGCCACCATGTGTCAGCCTAAGGTTCTATCCTCATCACAGTGGAGCTGTGCTTCAAAGCTGCATTGGCTCAGGTCCAGGAACAAAAGAACGAAACACAACTGGATTTGCACTGAAGATAACTTGCTGTATGTCTCAGCAAAAAAGGTGGATCCATAGTACCTTTCCCCTCAGATACACCCTGTTGTTTTTACTCACTGCAATCCAACTTCCTTGTTCTCTTTTATATTTCTCTGGAGCATCCATCAACTTCTAGTTTTCATCTTTTAAGCTGCTGTTGGCTGGGTGCTGATTTTTTAAGTTAAAAGCTAGAATCTGAGAGGGAACCTGTGTGGGTAACGCTTGGACTAGAAGTGAGGAAGCAGAACAAATGGCTGCACTGAGTCTGGTAAAATGGGGACAGAAGAGAGCTTGAGAAAAAGAAACTTGATTGCATTATAGAAACTGAGACTTGTGCCAGTGATGCTGAAACTAGAAGAAAAGCAGTATAAGAGTGAGCTAATTCAAGAACATGCAAACTTAAGCAGGAAGGACAAAGAAACAAGGACCATCAGCTTTTGGAGACCAGAAGGCTGGATAGGCACAAGAAGCTGGAGCTGCAGGACAGCTGAAAATGGTCAGAAAACTCAGAGCCAGACACTGGGAGGAAGAAGGGATAGGAGATGACAGCTGGAAGCTAGGGAAAAGAGAGAGCATGGAATTCATGACAGAAGGAACCTTTCACCTA
The DNA here is from genome assembly GCA_013389865.1 of Piaya cayana. NCBI lineage: Eukaryota > Metazoa > Chordata > Aves > Cuculiformes > Coccyzidae > Piaya > Piaya cayana. The sequence goes on from WAAB01002272.1 coordinate 217,388, forward strand.
TAGGCAACTAGTTTGAATCTCATCCAAGTCAATAGTGAAGAAGTAGTAATGACTATGGGGAGATAGAAAAGGAACTGTTGGTCTCAGTCCAGTCCTTAGTGAACAGATGTCAGCATCACTGCTGGAGTTAGCATAGCTGGAAGGCTTGCTGGCAGTCAGTAGAGAAACCACAGGCTGGTTTGAAAAGGGAGGCAAGTCTAAGGCAAGAGGGAGGCCCATGAGAGGGATTATTAGATTGTGTTCTCAGGCCTGCCACTTTCTTGTCGTGCAACACTGTGAAAATTTAAGTGAGAGCTTGCAGCTGTTCCAGGTTACTTCATGCTGGTTTGGCCACTTGTTAAGTGAGTATTAGACCTTGTTCACATTTAAAAGTTTGACCGGTCTTTATATCCCATAACTTCCCATGGGATGGGATGAGCTGATCCAACAGCCCCTTTCCAAAAGACCACTTCTAGTTATACTACCCTTAACTGCCCTATTCATTCAGCTGTAGTTGTCCTTGGATATCCTTGGACAATTCAATTTATGAAGCCAGCAGAAACCTAGCCCAACAGGAAAAAGTAGATGGTCTTCTGTTAAGTTAGTAGTACACATTCAGCATCTTGAAGTACTGTTCACTATTGTTCTCTTAGTGCTCCTAGTGGATCATAATCTCCTGTTAAATGTCATATAAAATTGTACAAAATTATTGCAAAGTAACACTGCAAATCATTTGGCAAAAACTGTTGACCACCTGGTTTGACTGCAAAACATTCCACAAATGCAGAGTCTGCCTAGCAACAAAATCTTCTCTCCAGGCTACCTTATGATTTATGGGGTAACAACTCCTCCAAATGGTGACTCAAAGAGAATAACAGCTATTGCTCTGAGTCCTTTCTAGAGGATGCTGCCTGTCTCTTAGTGTATGGGAAAGATAAGGAGAATGTTCTCCTTAGAGTATGGTTTCACAAGCACTGGCATGATAGTTTACCAATACCAAAAGGATGATTCCCTCTCTTACCCTCCCTTCTCTCCTGCCTACACATTTCTCCTGCATAATGTGAGCTGCTTATAGCACTCTCTGTAGCCCTCCTGAGCTGAGTCAACTTGCTGTAATGGCAGAAATCTAGCTCAGCAAGAAAGTGAGTGGCTTTTGAAAAGTGAGGGAGCTAAAGCATGTCAGCAAATGATTTGATAATGCTGGAACCAGCACTAACCAGTTGGCCAAAACTGGGATGGGGTAAGGGAGAGCTCCCCTTTTCTGCCACCGGAGAACTGTGGTGTTGACTTGGTTGCATGCAAAAACATGCCCCAAGTGTGCTTTTTATGCCTCTTCTTCATAGAGGCACGCATTTGTTCCTGGTAGATTGTTAAAAAACTCATCTAAGGGATCACTGTTGGATAACTTAAAAGTACATACTTCTTGCAAAAATATGAACAATATCAGTAATATTGCTAACTTATAACTTTAGGATGAAAGTACAGAAGATTGAAGTTGTTTAGCCTGGAGAAGAGGAGGCTGAGAGGAGACCTCATTACTCTNAAGATCAAGAACAAATTTTTAAAACGGTGGCTGGCCAGCTAAAGGTACTTTCCTTTGGAAAAGATTCTATGTATTGAAGGCTGTGTCACCATGAAAAATGAAAATAGAGAGTCCAGGCTATTGGAACAAATTAAAAATAGCAATTTTCTCTTATTATTTTTTATCTTCAAACTTTGCCTAATCTTTTCAATTCCCTCATCTTCATGTAAAACATACTATAGTGTTGTTCTGTTGACATTTGAAGATGGTATTAACCACTGCTGGCTGATAGATTGGGGTGTTTTCTGTTTGGTTTTTTTTTAAAAAAAAACAACTGCTACTGATGCAGAGAACATTAAAAGGCAAAAATGTAAATGGTTTCTTTTCATGACTATAGGCCACCTGCTGCATATCTTCCAGTTCTTTGAATGTAGCATTTCTCTGTGAAAGTAAATATATATAGCAATTAAGTTAGCATAGTCTTCTCCTGCTTCTCTTTTTATATGTAAATTGAGCCTATAGCCCATAATTTATAACTGTTTATCTCAAAAGGACCATCATATTCACATTTCTGTCCTTCCCACAATTATCTGTAGAATGCAAGCAGATATTTTGCTTTTTTCTAATAATTTAAGTTCAGAGTACTTACAAGCATATGACTGATTTAGAGATCCTGGTTTTGACCTTGGTGTCACAGCTTAGGTCCGGACATGATGTGCTTTCATAAGGGTACGTTAGGACTTACCATTATTATTATTACTATTATTATTACTACTACTAGGTTCAGGCTATTTCTTGCCAGCATAACAGTTATTTATTTGGATATTTTATACAGAAATTGAACTGACAATTTTTCCAATTTTAGAACTGCAGTAGCTACTCTTCATCTACAAGATATACTAAAAACAGAGACGTACAAAGCTGATGTCTCGAGTATGATGGTAAACTTCAGGTACCAAAAGGTGAGCAGTATTACAGGGGAGAAACTTATCAACTATTAATTTTGTTAAAATGAAAAGTTCTTCTTATTGCTTAGGGTTCCGTGTTCAACTGGATTATATGGTCGAACTGCTAAGTTGCTAATGGAGGTGCACTAATATTAAATAGAATTATCTTTAGGACTTAGTAAAGTTCCAAGACTGAGATGTTCTAAAAATACATGGGGACAGTTATAATTTTTTAGACTTGTTTCCTAAGGAAATGAGTTTTATGCAACCACACTGAATGAGTCTGTCTGAAAGTGCCTTACCAAAACTCTTGAGCCAGTTGGCTAGTTTCAGCTAATATTGACAAGCATGAGATGCGTTGGAGATACTAAGTTTCTTCATGTTTTCCTAAAGTAAACATTTGGATAGAGGAGAGAAATTAGTAACCATAAAGATTAAAACACTTCACTTGGAGCTCAGTTAGATTTTTTGCCACCAAGGAGTCTTCTCAGGAGAAAGATGTTATGAAAGTTCCTAAGGAAGAGCTTTGATCTGAGTGTATTTCACTTTAGGCACAGAATAACCTAACCACAGGGCAAAAAGCCACATGCTACATAAGTTTTATTTTCAGTTTTTGAAATTATTGATGACTTCTTTCCGTCGTTTATGTAAGAAATTCAGTCCAAATTATTCTAGAAGCTCTGTTTTGTAATAGCCTGTGTAATGAATATGCATTAATATCCCCACAGGCTAATGTTGTTTCTATAGTGAAACAGTTTGTTTCTGTAATGAAAACAAATACTGTATGTGGCATTGATATGGTGTTATGGATGGAATTTGGTTATGCTTTTGTGGAAAAACATCATTCTTACAGAAACCAGCAAAATAAAAATATATTTCTTCATGTTAACATTACAATTACTCATTAATTTGTGGACCCATATGGTATCAAATTCAAGAAAAAGTGTTTCAGATGTCTTCATGATAATCAAGCTGGCATTTACTTATTCTGAATGTATAGTCACAGCATCATTATTTGCACTTATTATTTTCCTTTTTGGGTACTGAACCTAAGAAATGTTATTTTACGTGAGTACTACAAAGAGGTTGGTGTTACTTTGGAAATGGTGGCAGTAATTTCCTGTCCCTGTGGAGATGTGTCATAGATGGCATGCCAAAACCTACAGATTTTTTTTGTCTCATGGTCAAGGTTGATGATAAATGTATCAGAGTTGTGAACACTGATTGTGAAGCCATGATGATGATGAACTGTTTTCATCATGTTTAAAGAACTGATTAGGTCTCTAGAAAGTCCTAGTGATACAGAATCAAACTGGAAGCTTCTGTCCTGTGTCCAGGTTAGGAGAGGACAACCAGACATTTTGGTAAGAAGACATATGGAGATAAGAGCACAAAATGCAAACACAGAAGTACAGACCTTAGTGGAAGATACAAACACTTGATTGAATTGGGGAGCTTAAATCCTACTAATGGCAGGGCTCTGAGAAAAAGAGTTTCTGAAAGACCAGTGTTTTTTCTAGTGATTGTAAAGATACATGAATGTAATTTGTCAGTTCTGGGCTACTACCAGCTAAACTCAGAGAAAATGAGAAATCCAAATCTTAGTCCTCTTTAAAGAGCAGCAAATACATTAGTCTCTTAAATGCTTTAGAAATGTGAAGTGTTCATTACTAGTAGAAGCTGTGGATGTTTTTAAAAAAATAACCTATCCTTGGCATTTGATTCGGAAAGTTTGTTTGAAGTGGGAGATCTTTTTGTATGATGTGAGGCTCATGCTGAGATTTGAACAACATTGGAATTAGCTATTGATTCAAACTGGTTTGTAGTAATACATACATATGGGAGTGAATGGACTCAATTAAAAAACAGAATAGCAATGTGTATTTGTAAATTACTTTTAAAATTCTGGTGTTGTAGGAATATTAGCTAACTACTTCTTATTGGAGCCAGCTGGAAAACTTCATGTTACACGCAATGGGGATATCAGGCATTTCTGGATGCAGCCTAAAAGGAGATGAAGAAAAAAACTGAAAACAGATATCCTCAGTATACCCATGTAATAGATCAAAGTTTCATTTGGTTGGGGGTTCAAAACTCTGAAAATGCTTCATTCAGAAGCAAAACAAAGTCAGATATGCTCAAACTTGCTGTCAGGCAGGCTGCCTGTTAGTGAAGTCCAAGCTAGGCAAACTTCCATCAAAATGTGTCTGATCTCCTTCTCCAGTTCTGCTGAAACCAACATGTTCCCAGACTACTTTCTAATTTTAACATATTGGTATTTTCAGCAGAAAAATTGTTCCTTTACCAAAATTTCCAACCAATTCTAATTTTTTTTTGTGATCACATGTGTAAGTGCAAGACCTTTCAATAAAACATCAAGCCTCAAGAGTCCGTAAAGAGATCTGTAAGAGAACTGAGGGACTTCACAACTGACTTCAAAGGCACATGGGCAACCTTCTCTTTGATTTAGTCAGAAACTCCTTTGGATAATAAAAATATTTAAGCACCAACAATGAGGTTTTGTTGAGTCTACCAGGAACATCCTCTAGAAGCACATGGCTATTCAACATAAGACAGTATAGTCCCATTTATAAGAAAGTGCGCTTCATGCTTCGTGTGCTTGGGAATGAGAATATCTTGGACTTTTGTAACATGAAAAATGGAAATGCTCTCCTTAATTTTCCTGCCACAAAATAACCACTTAAAGTAAAAAGCAGTTCATGTCTCTGGAGCCTTCAGAGAACTTTCTGTTGGCTAAGCTCATTTATTATACTTAACAACAGACTGCCTTAAAACTATCGATCTCCACTGGACAACTTTGTAGTCTGTCACCAAGGAAAAGGCTGAAGCCCCAATGAATGTTATTGCAGATAGATTTATTGGACATATTGGTCTCAATCCAATCTCTTTTTCTTGTAATTCAACGCCACCTGAAGTAACTGCATTTCTTCTGTCCTAGTGTATGTTAGTAGAACAGAACATCTTGGCTTCACATCTTATTTGAGAAAACAGTATATATGATAAAAAAAAAACCCTCAAAACCTCCACAAAACCTAAGACATTAAAAAAAAAAAGTTTGGAATATAATTTGAACTGGAGACTTATGTAGGCCATTTGTGAATATCTAGCTGAAGGGCTTTGAAATAGTGAAGTTGGTCACAGGAGCTCAGTTTTGAAGAAGGAATACAGCAGGGCAAAGACATGTCTAATGGCATTAAAAACATCAGCAGTCCATGGTCAAGACATCTAAATTCTATAGGTCGTAAGTTTCAATAGTTTTTTCTGTAATAAGTTTTGTTGACTTTTCTTTCGCTATAGGACTTATAGTTTTCTAGAAATGTTTTATTCTCAAAACAAGGCTTTCCAGAGTCAATTCAGTTTGGCAAGACAAAAAGGCCACAAAGCTACTATTTTGTATTTGGTTGCCAAAATTGGTTGTATCTCTGTCTACCAGTTAATACGTTTGTCCCCTCCTCATCCATCCCTTTTTCATTGTTCAAGAAACAACATTCCACAAGCGTCTCATATATCAACACTTCAAATACACTTATCTGCAGTAGATAAACACACATAAAAAAATCACATGCAGAGATACTTTGCTAGAAATGGCATTATTTGATGTAAATAGGAGAAGGAATGATTAATACTTCTCCTTTAAGAGGTTTCATTAGGCTTGTCGTCCATGGAAAATGAGATGGTTATAGCACGACCTTGAAAGAGGTCACCCTTGATAAAGTGCTTGACATCTTTTGGCTCTCAAAGTTGTTGTTAACCTAGTGGTTCCAAGTGTTTGTAGACTTCCGTAGAGCATGCTCATGGCCAATCTGTTAAACAGAATATGTCCCTGGCTACAATAGCAACAGAAACATGTTTACAGTTGCACTAGCTACTCTCCAAAATGCTTAGGAAGACTGGGACACAGAGGCACACATGATTTAACCTTTAACCTTGTTTGATCAACTGTCCAGTGCACCAGTACTGCTTATTTAAATTTGTTAAGACATGAAACAGGTTTAAGGATGGTGGTTGTTAGGTTTTGTGAGTTTTTTTGTTGTTATTGTATTTTTTTGGGGGGGTTTTGTATGCATGAAGCTTAAGGAGTTTAGAAGAAATCAAGAAATACTAAAATTTAGTGTGTGTTAGCAAGTATCTCTTGGGGAAGCCTGGTCCCGCAGTCTTCTGAGGATGTGAGCTGCATTGAGAATCTAAAACCAAATGAGAAATTCTCATTCATCTGATAAGTAAACCTTTTTTCTTTTCTTTTTTCTTTTTGAAGAGAGAGTGGAGAATAGCCTGCAAATAGGTGAGTAGGGGTAAGTTTAAAATTTGAAGGGAAAGAAGGCCAGATGTTTTGAGAGGAAATACTGATGTATTTTTAGCAGATATATAGTAGAAAAGGAAAACAGTATTTGCTGAAGTAATAGCTCAGACTATGGCTTGACATCCTCAGGAATCACAAAAAGACTCAAAGAGGACTGAAAGCAGCACCTCTGTTCTTTTAGACTAGGAAAGAATAGACCACATTTATTAGTTAGTAATTATTTATGTCTCTTCCTTATTAGCTCTTTCCTCTTAGGAAGTGAACAGCCATCAACAAGTGAGATTGTTCTCTGTTGGTTTAAATAACTCCTTGCAAGCAAGTAAACAGTCACAACCTGTTTTCTCCCCCTTTGCAGCACAAGGAACTGCCCTTTGCAGGAGAGAGTGTGGGTAACAGGGAACATGAGGCAGCTAAACTGGCAGCTGGTGGGGAAAGGGAAATTGCCACATGACAAGCTTTAAATACTTTCACCCCAAGGCCACGATGTTAAATTCACACTGATCTACTTACCCTACCTGTAAGTATCCCAGAAATGTAATCAGACATATTTAGGGAGACCCAGGATCTGATTGTCACTTGTTAACAAGTACACTGGTTGCCATTGCATTTGGAGGAAGATCTTTCTCACACCAAAACATGAAGTGAGACCTAAAGACAAACCAATGCTATTCAATGACGATCCTTGCTAAAGGTTTGCATGTGGTACCAGATATTCAACTGTTGTTTTGTTCTTTATAGGGAATTTTGTGATCACCTAAGAATTTTTAATCAAGCATGCTTAAAAAGGTCATTGGTTAGAGCTATGTTTAGCATACCAGAAGCTGTTAAGAGCAATCCACAAGAAAGATTCCTGATTGCCTAAGGTGCTGTACCTTGTTGGATTTTGCAGGTCAGTTGGCAATTTTTCTCTTTAGGCTTGTCAAAACTAACCTGCATTCTGGTACATGGCTCAATGACAGGGATAGTAACTTTAAAAAAAATATGAAGGCAGTATGCACTGACTGCTTGTTTGAGGATATCAGAGGGACAAGGAAATGCTGTTCCCCTATATTAGAGTTTTTATGGGAGTGGTTTTACTTGGGTGCAGGGAGGACTTGACCCTTGTTTCCGCTACTAGTCTCCAGCACTTTTGTCATAACGCAGATACCACATATTCACCCAGCTCAAGCACATGACTCCTTTCCATCAGACTGTAATGTGTGTTGAGAGTATAAACAGCTGTGCTGCTATGGCAGGGGCATTGCCAGTAGTGGCTAAAAGCTATCTCTGGGGCTGCTATGTAAACCATGGGTCCCAAATGGCAACTCAATGTGTCAGTTCCAGCTCTTTCCTGCCTTCCTTTTCAGGACACATATATACAGTGGGAGTGGAGAGCAGTCCCAGCTTCTTCACACTAAGGTTGTGTCCACCCATTAACTGCTACCCGTGTTAAGTAAAAGGGAAATTATATACTGTAACATTACTGCCTGAACAGTACCACTTTGGGGTTTTTTATATGTTTTCATACCTACCTTAAAATACTCCTGTTACTTTTGCCATCTTCAGCCTATCTGAGATGGGTTGGTAATACCAGAAACTATCCTTTATCTGTTCACTAGATGTGGGTACTTCAGTGCTTGAAGTTGTTAATTGTGTAGTGTACAAAGAGAACTTTCTGCTTGACATTTCCTGGAAGGTTTTATATTGCAATTTGGATTTTGGAAAGGAATTTATTGAAACTGGACTATATCCAGGTGCTCTGAAGCTAACCCTTCCCTCTTGCAAAAAGCATGTCTTGATCTTTTATGACCAAAAGTGATCAGCAGTGATTCTACATTTCAAATAAATTCATTTTATCTGACGATGTAATACTTCAGCCTTAGAATGTCCAGCCTGTCCTGCCCTAGCAAAATGATGCCTGTGTTATTCACTAGGAAGGAGTGACACTCACTGGCCAGAATATTTAGTGCCATAAATTGAGTGAGTTTAAAGGGTCCTTGTGTGTTCTGGAAGTGGAAAAAGAGAGTATCTCAAGACACAAATACAGGAGTGAAGCAACAATTGCGGGCTGTATTACCAGCTTTTGGACAGTTTTAAGTTACATAGTGAATAAGCAGCAACAATTGTCCTCCCTTATACATCCTTAAGAACACACCTATTGGCATCAAGTTTTTCTCGATTTTTTTTTTAAATTTTTTTTTTGAAGTTTACAAATTTGGTTACTTTTTCTGAGACCTAATAGGAAATGCTGTTGAAGATGTAATGATAATATCCGCGGGCTGAATAAGAATATCCAATTCTTGTCTTTGCTTAACTTACAGTGGAAAAGGTATAAAGTGCTCTGTCATCCTCAGTATCTTGATAGACAATATTAAAAATGTGAATTATCCCTGGCTTTTTATTTATTACTAGTGAGGACAGTAAAAGAAGAAAAAAAGGGATTTTGAAAGGGGAACTGACAGGCATCTGGAAGAAATTTAGAGGCTATATTCAGAGGAAGGTTTTAATACCTCTGTACGTGTATAAGGTCTGTAATAATTGTTGGAGTGGAAGATCAGTCTCATAAAAAGATGAGAACAAACAGACTCACTGATTTCAAGAAGTATTTGGTAAATTTATATTTAAGTTGTTTGATGTTATTTAAGGACCAGCAACATCCCTGTGACTATTGATTGGAGGATGGTCTGAGCTCCAAGAGATCCAGATTCTATGTATTGTGGACACTATCCTTATGTATCGATAAGTCTGTTCATCTTTGTGTCTTTCTCCATTTACCCATTACCACAATTGCTAATAGGAAGCAAAAGCCACCTGGATAAAGAAACTACCTGATAGAGCACAGCATCCAACCGGCTGGGGCGCTCGGAGCCTGTGAGGGCTTCTCTATACTAGTGTACTCTTCTCATAATAAATTCAATAAGAAAAGAAGAATCTTACAACACTGGTTACCTTGCTTTTATATCTGCATTTTCTTTATGTGGAAAGCAATTGTACTATTTAAAGGAAATGCTAAAGTTTTACATAATCCTATGCCTAGACTTTTCTAGCATTGGACGCTGGCAATACACTTACTCTGTAAGCTCCTTATCAACTTGCTCTTTTCCATTTGACAAAGGCTGGTTTATGTTTCAGTACCTCTTCTCAACTCTTCGGTCTGCTTTTCTTTTTTGGAGCTTCACTCGCCAGTGCGCTGCCGGAAGAAAATGGGACTTTTTCCCCCTCTGCTGGCTGGTTTGCCTTTGGTCAGTGGAGCGGCTCATTAAAGCAATGGATCTTTTTTCATGAAGACTTGGACAGATTTCTGTACCCCCTATAACGCACCACTGTTTTCAGAGAGATAAGCATTTGGGACTGGAAGCAAAACTGCTGAATAATATGCTCAGCAACTTGTATATGTTGAAGTGCAAGAAGTAGCAGCATTGGGTGGTGGGCTGAGTCATAAGAAGGTGGCCAAAATCTGTCCTTGGCTACAATCTGTCCTGTGCTACAAGCACTGTTAGCTTTTACTAAGATGTGTTATCTGGGTCTCTTTTCAGCAGCTGTGTTTTTTGTCTGAAGACATTTCAACCCCTGGTATTTGCCATTAATGAAGGACTAGAAATCATTAAGATGCCTATCACAAACACATTTTTCTTTGCTAATACCATCGAAAGTGGTGAAACAGCTTCCTGGATATGTAATAGATGCAGAGAAATCAGATTTTAGTTTTCAGTAACCATAATAAACGTATTTCCCTGCTGGCTCCTTCTTTCCTTTAGTCCTTCAGTGCAGGTTTGTCTTACTCTTTTACACAGTCCTGCCTCAGGCCTTTACCAGCTGGCTCTCACCTATGAAAGGCCAGTGCAGAACATACTCAGGGACAGAACTCAAGACAATTAGATAGCAACTAGGCATCAGGAGAGGTTTACTGAAGGCATCCAGAAGACTCTTGCCCTTTGAGGGATAGGTTTGAAAAGCTTGCTTCTTCAGGTGTGTTAAGTCGCCTTTGAGAAGTTTACAGAAAAAAACATTAAACAGTTCCAAATTCCCCCATGGAAATCAATGCAGTATAATTTTTATTTATTTATTAATTCTAGCAGTAGATAAAGATGTCAGACCCTTGAGATACAACCAAGAGCCCTGAACTGTATGCATAGGTAAGAACATGATTTGCAATCTGAAGCTGCCTCTTTACAACTAGGTGCCTAAAAGCATTCCCCTGTATTTGGCCCAGTCTTTCTACTTGGTGCTAATGATGGGCTCCTGCTGCTTCTGCTTTAGAGCTAAAGCAAGTGCTTTAGGCTTAACACCCTTCTGAGACTGAGGAGATTCATACCCACGTCTTCCACCTCTCAGTACAACACCCAAACAATCTTGCTAGGAGTCACAGGCTGAGCAGTCTCAAACCAGGGAATTCTGAGGGATTTGTTGTCTAACAACACCAACTTCTGATCACTGATTTAGTTATTGAAAAAAAAACAAACAAACCAGACCACCACAAAGAGTCAAACACATTAGACCTCCATCCTCACCCATCCTTGATCTTAACTTTCTGTATGTTCAGCACAGGTTTTACTCAATCCTTAAAAACTCTTCAATGAAGGTGATGGGGATTGTGAGCTGTTAAGGTGGTATGTGACCATTTCTCCCTGTGACTGCACAACAATGTTATCTACTGCTCTTTCCTATGGGTTTGTCAGGGTGCAGCAAGGTCAAGGCTACTTCATGAGAGTGAGCAAACCAGGAGCAGAGGCTGAATGTCATGAGGACAGTATCTTCACCAACAGGGTCCTGCATGGCACCCAAGTACAGTGAATAGAGCAGGGCGCTAATAACAAGGTCCATTAGCAGTGCTAGACAAGCTAGGCAGGGAACTGACTGCATATTTACTGTGATTTGTTGTAGCAACTGAGCACTGGGAATAAAAGTGACTTGCAAGAGCTCACAAATGTTACAGTTTATAGACTGGTTTACTTAATCATTCTATTGTATGGCATGGTAAAATCATTCTTCACATGAACTTCACTCAATTTATACAGTTCCTTTTCTATTATATACCCATTATATATTTTTTTAAAAGACCATTTTCTGCTTTGTGTTAAATGGGAGTAATGCTTTAAATCCTAAACTTTGATTTGTACTGAAAACAATTTAAAATGTTTATTAAGGTGATGAAAACAAAAAGGTACTGTAAAAAATTGCTTCTAAGCATTATATTAAACATGGTGGAAAGATGGCTTAGATGTTGCATGCATCAAAGTTATGGGTATTCTGCCAGCATTCAAGCATTTATAGGATTCAAAAGCATATTTTGTTTTCCAGTCCTTGTGACTGTTCAATTTTTCTTTTTTTTTAAAAAAAACCAAAACATTTTGGGATGCAGGAGTATATGTTTTGAGATTTCTGTGGGGTTTTTTTCTTGATGTGAATGGTGATACTAGAAATAGAATGGTAGTAGCTGTTTCTTCTGTATTCATGTATATTGTGATTTAAGGAATGCTATTAATGAACCATTTTTTATTGAAGTTACTTTTCCTCACGCCAGTCATATGTCTAATCCTACTTCAATTAATACGTTATCAATTACAATACCTTTCTCCTGCAGCAGCACGTAAGTTTTATATGAATCAGTGAAATATGAAACATTAAATATTCACTGACAAACTTCTATGGGAAATTATACCTGATAATGTGTGTTTTGCCTATTGATTTAACTGTTTGGCCTTTCTGTCATTTTTATTCCTTATATCTTAGTAGTTATTGAATGCAAAATAATTACATTCACCTAAGAATTAACTGATTAAACAAAACATAGTTATGATGAAAAATATTAGATGAATAAGAGAGCTAAGACTAGATCTACAGTTCAACTTGAAGAGTCACTTAACACTTTTCTTTTTACAGATTTCTTTTGGTGCTGATTTGTTTAATATTTAGTGTACTGTCCACTATAGAGCGTTATGCTGAATTTGCAACTGGAACACTTTTCTGGATGGTAAGTGAACTTTTTTTGGGGGAAAGGCTGTAGTTATTATGACTAAATCTAAGTTGCTTTAGGTGAATAAGGGAGATAACTGTTAAAAATCCTCATGCAAAACATGCTACCAGGACATTTAATGTATTCCCCGCTTTCACTAAGGGAAGGTGATACTTTAAAGGTGATGATTTTTTTCTAGATCTGTAAACTGTAAGAGTACTTGATAGAAGAACAGGTTTATGTACTTGTTTTCATAAGGTCTGAAATTGTACTCTGCAGCCCTTGTGGTGGACAACTGGTATTCATTAGTCCTATGCAGTGTAGAACAGGATACCCTATAGGCAGAAATGCATTTTTAGAACGTAGCTCTTACAAGTCTTAATGTAAAAATTGACTGAGAACCACAGGCAAGTGATTTCTGTCAGGCTAGTTTGTCGCTTTGCGTAACAGGAGGAGCTTCTAACCCACTTCTAGGCATCAGTGATTTGGCTTTGAATTTGATGCTTGTTAACTGTTGTTGCTGTTAGAAATCCACTAGGGGCTGAGATCCTTTTTTGTGCATACATCAAGTTCTTTAGCTGAGATTTTGCAAAAGCATAAAGACATTGTGTTGCTTACCTAATATTCTTCTGCTGTTAGGATGCTAACTAATAATTTAAAAAACAGTTGTTTATCGAAAAATCTGCTCACTTGTATGTATACAAAAGTTGCTTATCGTGGCTGATTTACATATGAAATATATCTGAACTATGTTACCAGACTTAAACTATTAAGTCTCTTAAAAATGTGAGATCACATCTAGCAACCACCTGTATACATACAATATTTTTAGGTGTTAATTTGTAGTAGATGGGAAATAGAAGTACAAATAATTTGCATGAGGACTCTAGACAATGCTCCTTCTCTGTTTTCCCCTTCCCCGCTTCATCTGTACAAAGTTAGGAATAGACATGAACTATCCTTGAATAAAAAAATGAGTAAATCGCTTCTAAACAGTTGCTCACATTATCTGTATTTTAGCAATATAAGTCCTTTGATCTCTATGTGTGATAATCTCAGTAGTTTTATTCTAGTTTCTTTTCCTAAGTGATGGCTTCTGATGTGATGGATTTCGGTTTTCCATCTGGTTTGAAAATAAATACCAATTACTTATTTGTTTTCCTGTGGCTTAATCTGCAAGAGTATATGCAGCTTTTGCATGCAATTGACTAAGCCGTCATTAGGATTCCTGAGTTATTTTGGGATTTTTTTTTTAATATTAGTCTTGTAACAAATGTTGATTGTTCTTTAAGCCATAATTAGTGTCAAGAAAAGTGTAGTATTTTGCCAATCCCTTCTCATACTTACCAAAGGATGTAAAGTGACTTTAGGTCAGTATAACCACCAACCAAAACAGTAATACTGGCAAGGGTCCAATGCTTAGCTGATTGTGGTTTTTGTAGCTGGTATGTGCATGTGCAGACACATTGTTGTTGGACAAAAAATAACTAGATCAAGACAGATGCAAGATTCACATTAGTGCCCACATAGCATGACCAGCTATTTTTAAGCGGTGTTATAATCAAAGAAATGAATCATGCATAGTCAGTGGCACTGCTGGAACAAGTTCTCGGCCACCTTGTGTTGCAGCCTTATCCTGGAGGATAACTGTTTGGAGCTTATTTTCCTCCCTGCTGTTTCCTGAGCTTCATTCCTAGAAATGGCCAGTACAGAGGTTAGCTGTTCTGCTGGCTACTGTAGATTCATTTGCCTAGAAAGCATTTGTGTTAAACTGTGAGTCTTAGAGTTTTCTCTGAAACAAATTCACTTCAATTACAACACTTGAAAGGTTGCCTTTAGAGCTAATTGAATTAGTTCTTTTTCATAGAGTGGTGAGGTTTATTGTTTCTAGTAGCTAAATAGACTGCTTAAGAAAGTTTCTTGAGTTGTTTAAGGAAGACTTTGGCTGCCTTCTTAACCTGATCATGTGGTCTGTAACAAACTCCCACCAAGATGTTACCTTTAGTGGCTTTTTGTCACATCATGATTTGGTGCAAAAGTGTTTAATACCCATCTTCTGGAAGAAGTCTGTCATGCCTCTTTTACGTCCCCTGTCTGAGGTCCCTGTGCATTTCTTCCAGTATTTCATACCCCAATTATTGGAGCAGGTACTGTCTTAAGAAATCCTCCACTGTGATGACCAGAACAAATTGGCAGAACCAAGCAGCATACTGAGCCAAAAGACCAATGTGAGGGATGATATGGACAATTCTGGAACTGTTGAAACAGGAGAACTTACCCTATTGTATGCTAAAAACAAGACTTTCAAATAATCCTGCCCAGGTGTTTATGGACTTGGGATACAGCCTCACAAATTATCAGTCCATGCTTGAATACTGGAGGATGTGTAAGCATGGTGTATGTACCTGCTAAACAGTGCTTTCCCCCCCCCTCCACTTAGTTACTCTCCAGTAGCTTTTGGCACTTATGGAGGCATTTGTCAGGGTTCACTTGTCTTTTTAATAGCTTCTTCCAAATAGAAGTCAAGAATAGTGATTATGGGATTTCCTATAGTCAATACTTAAATCTTGAGTCAACACTATTCAATTTCTATCTTTGACAGATTTTACTCCTACTTATTACTTGTGTTTATCTGTTGCCTTGCCGATGGTTTTTGTAAGTGCTCCTTAATACCATGTGACTGAGTACAGAATGCGTTTGTGACTCCTGCTTGATCTGCAGAGCTGGGTCTCCATGCACTTTTCTGACAGGAACCTGGCTTTTGAGGAGTGTACATCTTGAAGAAGGCAAAACATGACAGCTTCTTTTTGTTCTCTCATCCTTAACATGTTGCCCATTATTCTTCTTTAGATGTCAAATTCTTTAAAAATGCATATTCTGACTAATGAAGAGAACAGACATAGTAGTATTTTTTTTAATTGGAAACCCTGTCTGCATGAAGTAATTTCATACTTCAGTTGTTCACTGATGTATTTACAGATGATTTGTTAGTAAATAATTGAAAGAAGATAAAGTTAGGCTTGAAATAGCGGAGTTAGTTTAAATCTACTTGTTCTTTAAATAAATACATGCACTTTTATCATTATCTTGGATTCCTGTCACTGGTCAACATTTCCATTAAACATATTTTCCAAAGTTGTAGCCATTTTACTTCTTTTTGCTTTCACTTTTTGAAACTTGCCATGCTAGTTCAACAGGTCAATCAAATCAGTTCTAATTTCTTGGGACGTCTTTCATTACAACAGTTTACCTTGCTTAACTGTTCTTTTGACTTTTAATCTTTGTAACTTGTGAGTAGGCCTTCCTTTTCTACTCCTTGTTCTAAGACTGATCCTCTAAAATATAATTACTGTGTTTAAAATTACACTTCTTCAGCCACTTTCTTGTCTGGGTCCCTTACAAGGACATTTTTGTCTTGATGTATAAAGCTTTCCTTCAGGTGTGTGTTCATCTTACATGAAAAAATTAAGTATTTTCATTCTTTAGTATGGTGATTGTTCAAAGTGAAGAATGTCTTGAGCTTTTCTCAGAGTTGCTAATATATTAGCATAGACTTTTTGCATGTCAATAGAGAAACCTTAAAGTTGTCCAAGGTCATGGTAGCTAAGTGACTGAGATTAAAAAGGGAAAAAAAAAGTGTTTTTACCTCAAGTTCCTATGGAAATAATTTTTTAAAATTTAAAAAGAT
The DNA here is from genome assembly GCA_013389865.1 of Piaya cayana. Classification (NCBI taxonomy): domain Eukaryota; kingdom Metazoa; phylum Chordata; class Aves; order Cuculiformes; family Coccyzidae; genus Piaya; species Piaya cayana. Next base: position 233,780 of record WAAB01002272.1, read on the forward strand.
CATATCAGAGAAGGAAAAAAATATTATGTTTTCAGCAAAATATATATGCTTATGTCCATATATTCTTTTCAGGCTTCCTTCACTGTGTCCCATCTAGGTAACATTTTATCCTTCCACTTTGTGCCAAATGTTAATTCCTTTATATATACAGTTATAATTTTATCCTGTTTGAAATCAGTTCTGTTGAAAAATAAGTTTTAAAAAGGTGCCAAAACATCTAATACACGCTTTTACCGAAACAGCAGGAGGCTGTAATGTTTTCTTAATGATTCAGTAATTTGTGTGTCAGTTTTGATCTGTAAATGACATCTAGATCATTATGGATATGGCATTAAAAATAAACTATAAAGTGGGCCAGGTGTAGTTCCTCCTGTGAGGATCAATCTCATTGAGTGTTTTTGTGGTTAGTGTTCATATATTTTTCTACCAGGAGAGGTCACCATGGTAGTTTACAAAAGACAATTTTTTATTTTCATTGTAAAAGGCATTTCAAAAGGAGAGTATCTTAGCTCTTTGTAATGATTTCACTAATTGTGCTGTTCTAAAACCAAGAACTAAATATTATTTTTATCACGTGCATAATGTTTTTACACACTAAGGGTTAAGAACACAATAAATCATCAATTTGTATAATGACAGTGTTGTAGGTGAAGGGGAAATTTTTCGTGGTTTTAATATCTTGGTGTGAAATACTTCTGAAATATAAGAATACTAAGAATGTTTTTGACTTTGCGAAACCAGAATGTTTTTGCTATAAAGTGTATTGATTCAACTTTGTTAAACTTAGTTTCTGCTTTTAAGCCATGATGTATTTAATGTTGTGGTCATGGCAAATGGAATGAAGGGGTGACAGGAAGCATTGCTTATCTTAATGCACTTTCCCGTTCAGAGTGCTTAATCCAAGTGTGAAATCACTGCAACATTTTCATGCTAAGTGCTAATGGCAAAAGTATGTAGGAGTTGATACTGGTTTGGACCAAAAGCCGAGTTATTTCAGTGCTGTATCTCTGATAGTGGTCAGTTTTCAACACAAAAAGGAAGACTTTCTTGCAAATCTGTTGTATTTTAAAACAGGTAAAGGGCTTCTGAGCCTTTTCTTTGCTTTCACCAGGGTTCACTAGATTCTAGCTGTATTCTCCTGATGGGTTGTTTCCTGCTGTGGTTTTCTCAGGTTTATGTGAGAAGACTTTATCGGGAACATCTGCTGTCCTAGATTTCTGCGGTATAGCCATAAACAAGATAGGTCGTCTTAATGCTTTGTGTGGGATCATATTCATCTGGGATCACCTTCCCTGTTTCAGCAGGACTGGATCCTAGATTCCTGTGGTTTTTCTAGATGAGCTCAGCTCCTATGGTACCCCTTCCTTTGAGAGACATTACGCATCTGCCTTCCTCTGATATGTTTCTTTGCTAGCAGAAGCAGCAGCATACCTTCCAAACACATTAACACCAATAGTTCATAGCAGTACAGTACTACAGGGTACACAATACCCGTAAAGACTGTATTCTCAGGATCCTCGCTTGTCTCTGTTATAGACCCTCACTGCGCTCTCACATTGCTCGGTTGCTAGAAATCCTCATGTAGTGACTTTATTTAGCATGTGGTGACTATATTTATCATGTAACTTTTGTTAACGTTCCTCTGTTTGCAAATCCTGTTGGAGAAAAGGCTGAGATGTAAGATTAGGAGCTTCCACATGAGCTATTTATGCTGTGGCTGTATTTAGGAGTCAGGTCTTAAGGGAAGGACCTCATGAAAGAGGTCTGGGCTTCAGATGGGTCACATCATGCTGTCTCTTCCCTGAATCTCCTGCTTGGTTTTGGTTCTCTATAATGATTTCTTCTGCATCATATGCCAAGAACACATGCTCCTGCTATATACATGGACTAGGCTTCTCAGAGTACCCAGAGTTCAGAGTATGAAGTGACAGTTGGCTTATGTAAGCTGGCTAAAACCTGTGTGTATTTAACTGCTCTGTTAACTCTGCTGTCAACTGCACCTCGGGATGGCTTTTGTTTTTTGAAAGTAGTGAATTGGTGACACCAGTTTCCAAGTGTATGTTTTAGAAAGAGGACACACTCTTTGTGTCTGCAGTGGAGGGGCTCTCTTGTTTCTTTACTTTTGCCTCTGATTTTGAACCTTCTCCCATCCAAGCTATGTAGTCTTTCAATGAAATGCTGTGTCATCTTTAATCTGTTAGCAGAGTACAATTAAGGCTACATGGTTTATAAACTTAATTTGGTCATCTCTATGATAAATGGTGAAGTGTATATATTCTAACAAGTTTGAGGAAATTTTCTCCATCCCATCAAAACAATTGGTGTTACAAAGTAAAAATGGTGAATTTTTATACATTTCCCACTTTCATGTTAATTTATAACACTAAATCTGTGCTTTGCCACATGGCATTAGCACTTAGGGCCTTCTCCAGGCCTGTTTAATAAAATGATATGTTGATAGTCTAATACATGAGGTTCATGGGTACTTCTGCTGGCCACACCAGATCATTTCTTAGATATGATAATGGATTTCTTACAGAATATAGCATACAGAGCAGGTCCCATAATTTTTATTGGCATTTTGTGATATTTGTGAAGTCTTCATTGCCTGTGTAACAGCAGGTGTTAATGAGGTGTCCGTTCCCTTAAAGGAACTGCTTGAGTAAAAATCCCACACTATATCTTTTATACTATGGAAGAGTCAGACCATGTTAGTGTAGAATATATCTGAATCAAAATAACTGAAAGATCAATCAAAAGTTTTTGCTCTATTCTTTTATTCTTTGTAAACCTGTGAGACAGAAAATAAGAAGAAATCCTGTATCTTTCTGAGCTTCTTGTTAATCTGTGGGAAGATTGAAAAATAGATCAGGAATATTACATCATTACAAAATAAAACATTATTAAAATAGATATGGAACATTATTTCATAAATTAAGCCTATGAGGAAAAAAAATGTGAGTCCACAAGTCTTTCAACACATTCCATAAGTTTAAGTTCTCTGGTAAGTGATCTTTCTGAACTACCATAGTCTTCCTGGAATCAAATGCAACCATCAGGCTTCTAAATATGAATTATAGTACAATTGTTCTTGTGGTTTATATTACCTTGTGGTTTGCCCTGATGCAGTACAGAACATGTTGTGCTGGATGATTGCTGTGTAATTTTCAACTATGCAAAATATAAATACTTATGTGGTAAGTATGGCTGAGATGAATTAACAAAGGGCCACCTCATAATGCCCTTGGTCAATTTTTACTCACTTCTTACTTTAGCTCTATTGAGTTTTGTAAAGTGGTTTCGTAATGAGACCCAAGAGACTAGAGTAGCGTTTCTTCCTTGGGAGTGAGAGGAAGGTGAAGAGGTGCACGCAGAATTTTTCAAATTCCTCTGCTCAAAATTTTGAGACTCTCCCCAGTCGAAAGGTTAAGAAACATGGATACAATTATTTACAGTTCTAACGTAGATATTCACATTGGATAGATTCCACTCCAGCAGCAAAGCTAAACCCTTCCCCTTCTACTAGAAGTCAGGCTTCAAGACATGCTTTTGGGGAATGGGAAGGGTCCTGTGGGCTGTTGGTGGATCTATAGAGAATTTAAGAACTTGAGGCACTAAATTCTTGAATATTCTTGATTCACTATTTGCTTTGGTTTGCTTCAGTGTTATGTTTCTGAATTAAGCAATTCTAGAAAAAAGTCTTGCTCAAAAAGAGCAAGAATTAAAAAGTGCATCTTCCTCTCTGACTTACCCAACTCAGCTGAATGGCAGTTGTCACACATAATGCGAGTAGAACTCCACGTGCTTCCATCATTAGTGTACAACTTCATTTTGTACAGGAAACAGCAAATGTCAATAAACTGAAAGATAAAGATACTCCTGATATGAAGTCAGCAAATTCAGCATATTTATTAGAAGTGCATGGATTTTTTTAAGAAATGTTACACAAAACCGTTTGTATCCAAACAACAGACTGTTAAACATTAAGTGCATTGGTTTCATCTGATAGAAGTATTTCTGAATAAGTCAATGATACTGTAGGACACTTGGCAGCATTTGAAACCTTTTCTTCCATAATTGACTGTTATATTTTACATATGATATTTGTCATGTGTATAAGGGCGAGCATGGTGGTAGGAAATAAGTATTTTCAGTATCAGTAGGTTTTCATAACATTTGAGTAACTATTAAGCTAAACAGGTCACTAAATTGCCATTTTCAACTCTAAGGACTGGAATACCTTGAAGACAGGTTATCAGATTAAATTTTGGACGTAAGTACACGTGTGCAAACATTTGGACTATTAAGCCTTTATGCCTGCTTCTGAGGCTTCATTGTTTTGAGCTGCCATTCCTTGATTGAATCTTCATGAGCACACACTATTCACTTAGCCATCTCGCTTCCCCCTTTTACCCGAACACCTAAATATTCCAATAAAAAAAGTGAAGAGAGCCTTGTGTGTGCTCTCCACCTAAAACACAGCTGCAGCTGAGAAAATACTTGTCTTTTTCATGTGTGCACTTTAATCATGCCAGCTGAACTCCTTCCCTTCTGCTTACCTCGTGCAGTTATCCATAACCATACTGGAATATATTGTAAATTCTGGGTGTATGTATTTCGTTTAGACACGCTTCTGTAGAAAATGTTGATTTTCTGTGCTAATGTGAACATTTTTCTGTTTGATAATCAGTGGCATTCCTGGATAAAAGTTGAACGCTTTTCCATGAGAATTTATTTGACTGACTGAATTAGATATGGATTATTTGCATACGTATTTCCCTTTAAACTTATTTTTTTCATATTTTTAATAAAATTCATAAAACAGAACTATACTAAGAGTAGCATAAATGTGATTATGGTTTATTTTGTGGTGAAAACAGAAGACTTCCACAGTGTCTAGGCTTAGGAAAAAAGATGCAAAGATGACATAAGTTTAAGAGCTTCCACCTATCTGGGAAAAGAGTATGTTTTAGGGTTTTGGTTTTTTTTTACACAACATAGGTGTATGTTTTAGGGTTTTTTTCCCCAGACTACAGGGACAAGCACAGAATAATGCAGCTGCTGATACTGATGATGCTCTGTGTTTTTCCACATCTGTCTAATGATGCTTCAATGGGTCGTGGCAAATGTCCTGCCAGTTTATTGCAACTGTTCTGTTCAAAGTATATGCAGCTTTGCTCTCTCTCTCTTTACTCAAATTGCTATGGACATCTTCCCTTGTCAAAGGGTGAGTTACCAACCAAGTCATGTAAGTTATGCTTTCAAAATGCTTTTCTTCCTCTAAGACTGTGAACATATGTATTCCTGAGGTGGAGCTGAGTGGAGCTCAGCCATTTCAGTCTGCAGATAAGGAAATGGAACTGTTTGCTTCAGGAACGTTCTTTCACTTCAAGGCTCGGTACTGGCTTTCTGCCAAATTACAGAAAGAAGTGCTCATGACTTCACAGTATCATCAAAGCATCAGTGTCATTCCTTCAACTGATCTGTTAGGTCCACATAGACAGTGTTCTGCTTCCTTTGGTGGAAATGAGATCCTTAGGAAGAGGCTTGAAAACAAATGCTGTTGTATGATGACACTAGGAACCTGCTAAAATAGTGGACAGTTTAATAAGAGAGAGTGCATTTTGCAAGATCCTTGGAATACAAGAATTGTTTTCCTTTTAAGGTTTTTCTTGAAGTGTGCTTTGACTATTATGATTGAATAAATGTTTGTATTTGGATTTCAGACAGCACAAACTTAGAAGTATTACTTGTAAAAGCTCTAGATAATATATTAATTAAAAAAATCAAACTTGTGGAGCTAATTTTCTATGTATTTTCTTGTGCTTCTGCCTTTGAATTTTGCTGTAAACTTTCTTAGCTTTCTGCTAATCCTTGGTTTTGGTCAGCCTGAAATTGCCATGAAAACAGAGGAAGACTGTGTGTATTTTCTCGGTTTTCATTCCAGGCAAAACAAGGAGGTAGAAGTGAATACAGAAATGTTAACCTAATTTTGTTAAGAATCAAAATTGCTGTGATGTTTTACTTATTATTGTAGAGTTTTTCTTATATGTTTTTCAGCTTTGAAATATCTTGGCCTCTTTTCAGCTGTTCAGAATGTCAGTTTTAAAAACATGTTGGTATTGTTATTCAGTGAAAATGGTGATTTAAGTGTGTTCACTGTTTGGGTGCTGTAGAATTCCCCAGGTGCAGATTGCAAGCATGTTTAAGTTAAAATACAAATATTTTCCAAAGCTGTAATTTATATAGTAGGTGTTTGGTGACTCTGAGTTACTGAATACAGTTTGGGTTGGAACAAAGCCTAGAAGCTGCATTTTGGTTGTGCTGGCACATTGCGATGGCGGAGGAAAATAAGGAAGGAAGGAAGGAACAAAGATGTCAACAAACTTGTCCATGTTGTGATCCTTTACTAATCACTTTTCATTAGAAGTACCTAAAAAGTATATTGTTCCTTGGTTATGGACTAGGGCCTTGTGATACAGTGCTATAGAGGGATGCAGTATTAAATTATAGATAAATGTTTTATTTTATATGCTATATATAATCTGTTCACCTCTGTCACTGAGGCAAACAGCTTCGATGCCAGCACAATCTGCAGTGGGGTGCTCCACTGTGGTTTATGGTGGAGGGCCTGAACTGGGAAAACCTCAGGAGAGTGGAGAGACCCACCAGGAGCCTGCAGTGCATGCAACAAGACTGGAGTGGGGCCAAGGTCCCCTGTCCCAGTAAGAAACCCCTAGGGAGCACTAGGGACTAGGGCATGACATGACAGAGTGAGTAGAAGGGTGCGGTAGCTCTGCCAGAGTTGACCTGGGAGCAATGGTACCCACTTGGCAGAAAGTCACGTCCTTTCTAAACTCTGCATGCACCACAACTGACACAGCTTCCCATACAGAGCTCTGACAGGAACACAGTGACACCCAAGTGTCAGGCTGCAGGGTGTCCCCTACCCTTACTTACACCAGTACTAGACAGCAGTAGTGAACATACCTGTGGGAGTTGTGCTCAGGTAAAGAAACTCCTTAGCTTAGTGACAGAGATTTGGGAGGTGGTGAGTAGTTTCAGGAGTTTCAGGGAGTCTGAGAGAGAGTTAGACTACTGGAGTAGCACCATATCTTCCCTGAAACAGTCCTGTCAGGCAGGCAGGATGCGTGATATGGAAGATTCTGTGTCATCTCTGCACCTCGTTGAATGTGGTGACCTAAGGGATGGGGGTGAATGGTGACAAGTTCCTGCTTGAGGCAGCAGGTGCAGCTTCTCTGTGACTATTGCATCTTCCCAGGTTCCCTTCCATAATATGTATGAGGCTTTGAATGTGGAAACAGACACTAACAAGGACAATGGTTCGTCTAGGTTTGAGATGTCTTGAAGGTCAAGTGGACCTGTGCCCTGCATCAAAACTGTTTCCATAAAGAAAAAAAAGATAGGTTGTTGTCCCTCTTCTGAGAGACTAGACCCTCTTCTTAGGGAAGTCTGCCACTTCACTGGGGTCTGGGATAAAGATGTGAAGAAAAACTTACTACCATTGTTATGACCCTTGGATTATTCTCCATTATCGAGTTTTTAGGTAGGCACCGATGATGTTGCAATAAGAAGTCCAAGGACAATCTAAAGAGACTTCAGGGCTTTGGGGCAACTAGTTAGGAGATCAGGAGTACAACTAGTGTTCTCCTCTATGCTTCCAATTGTAGGGAACAATGAGGGAAGAAACAGTAAGACCCAGCAGATCAATACCTTGCTCTGAGGCTAGTGCTACCTGCAGAATTTTGGCGGCTTTTTGATCAGGAGTCAGTCTACATTATACCAGGCCTGCTGCTGACAGATGGAGTACACGTGTCTCAAGAGGGAGGACTTGGAGTGCTGGTTGATGAGAAGCTCAACTTGAGACAGCTATGTGTGCTCACAGCCCAGAAGGCAAACCGTATCCTGGGCTGCATCAAAAGAAGCATGGCCAGCAGGTCAAGGGAGGTGATTCTGCACCTCTGTTCCTCTCTTAGGAGACCCCTCCTGCTGTACTGTGTCCAGTTCCCCAACATAAGGAGGATATGGTACTGTTGGAGTGGATCCAGAGGAGGACTACAAAGATGATCAGAGGGCTGGAGCACCTCCTCTGTGTGGACAGGCTGAGATTTGGGGTTGTGCAGTATGGAGCAGAGAAGGCTCTGAGGAAATCTCATAGCAACATTCCAGTACCTGAAAGGGGCCTACGAGAAAGCTGGGGAGGGATGTTTTTACAAAGGCTTGTAGTGATAGGATGAGGGAGAATGAGTATAAACTGGAGAGGGGTAGATTTAGGCTAGACATAAGAAGAAATTTCTTAACTATGAGAGTGGTGAGGAACTGGAACTGGCATCTGTAGCTGCCCCATCCCTGGAGGTGTTCAAGGCCAGGTTGGATGGGGCATTGGGCAGCCTGATCTAGTGGGATGTGTCCCTGCCCATGGCAGGGGGGTTGGAACTAGATGATCTTCAAGGTCCCTTCCAACCCAAACTATTCTATGATTCTATGATTCTATGATTCTATGATTCTGTGATTCTAGTAGGCATGGGAACAAATTAGATGTACAAACTGTAGTCTGTCTTTTATTGGAAAAAAAAATATGATGTTTTGTCTTTTTAATTCTGATAGGAAATAGTTCTGGTTGTATTTTTTGGCGCTGAATATGTGGTCCGCTTATGGTCTGCAGGCTGCAGGAGTAAGTATGTTGGCTTCCAGGGAAGAATAAGGTTTGCCAGAAAGCCAATATCAATTATCGGTAAGATTTAAACTTTTTTTCTTTATACTCAATTTTGCTGTTATAATCCATTTTAAAATAAAGTTGTCAACTATTGCCAAGACCATTTTGGATTTCTGAGCTGTGTCTGTCACTCAAATATTTATCTGTCTTGTGAATCTGTGCAATTATTTCTTCTTGTGGATTGCTAGTACTGAACATTTAAAATGTGTCTGTGAGACACAGGCAGACATCAGCTTACAAAAGGTAAAACTGTAAAGTGAAGAAATGTTTCCTAAATTCACTTGTGTAACTGGAGAAAATTGTCAAGATTTTGAACACGGTAATTTTTTCTAAGGTCTGCTGTAGAAAACAAACACAAAGGTGAGTAGAAATTGGGAATATCATGGGAATGTATGAACTGTATTTAAGGAAAAATCCCCCTGGGCAATACTAAAGTTAAGCCATTTTAAATGGTTCAAGGGACTATTTTGGGACTATTTTCTCCTGAAGAAGGAGAGAGTTTAGCGGGGGAGGTAACTCATAGAACCTGAGGAACAGTGGGGGATTAATAAAAAGTGATGTTTGGACAAAATTATGGTAGACCATAAAATCATTATTTCTGTTTTAAGCCTGTGATTTTGTGTAGACTCCAGTAGAGGTGTGAATTTTATGTTACTCAAACATCAACTCACTGAGTTTTAAATCGAACAAAGAGGGAGAGATAAAAAGGAGAGAGAATGAGCTGGTGTTTCCTTAACCATCTGTGACTTTATGAATCTTGGTACAAAAACTCAGGAAACAACGTATTCATATAACATATTATACATCTGGATTTCGGTAGTGAATAATGTGATAAGATACTGTACTCAATTTTGGGTTATTGAGGAAGAAGTGTTTCATTATGTAAATCAAATTCTTCAGCTGTTTCATGATCGAACCATGAAGGTTATGGGTAACTTTTTCTTTTTTGTGATTCTTGACTTCTTTTTCAAATAAGAAATGCTTCTTAGGTAGATATGTTAGAGGACAGAGGTACATGAGAATATGCAGCAGTTCTATTAAACTGTGATTTCAACTTGATAGTGGTTCTGTGAACTGGTATTGTTTATCTACCAGGGTGAGCTTTTCTGTTTGTGTAGCCTTTGGAGAAAGTACAGTGGGTTTTTTTAAGAAAAGTTAAGAATGACTAGTGCTGGTTGGGAATTCAAAGGTGTCAGTAGTGTTTTTACATTTAAACTTCTCTAAGAATACAAGACATTTAAAGTCAAGATTTGTTTTTACATATGAAATGCAGGTGGAACTGTGTCTACACTAATCCAGATAGCTAAACTTGGGAAGTACGTTTGCCATGAATGATAGAATCATACTGACATCCTATCGTATTCAAATCAACAAGAATAAAATAAAAATGTAAGAAAAATAAGTTAAAGGTTTAGAACAGAATGTAAACCAGTAGGTGTTCGTTTTACATTTGCATTAGTAGAGAAGTATTTATTTTAAAAACCAGAAAATATCATTGAAATATCTGATATCAGAGAGATTTGTTACAATTTTTGTCCACATTAAAATTTGGATTGATTCTTAGAAAGTTCAGCTTGGGTAGCAATTTTTAACTCCTTTAGTTTCTCCTATTCTCTTTATTTTGTTCCCCCTCCTTAATAATAAATAAATATTATTTTTGTGCTTATTACCAAAAAGAGATTTAGAAGTCAAGCCTAGTTATTGGTTTATTTTCTAAACTTTTATAATATTATTGCATTCCATGCTGCATAAAATAGCATGTTTACATGCAACGTCTATAACAGGGGAAGGAAAATTTTAAGATAGGACACACTTTTTCTTGAATGTTCTTTTAAAATTTCATCTAAAATGTCAAGTATTTTGGTAGGGTTATGTTAGGAGTGAAGTGCTTCTGAAAATCCTAGCCTAATTAGGCTTTTATGTACTAAACATACTAAACTACTGGGATTGTGAGATATATAGGCCTGTCATCTATATAAGTAGTGCACATACTGTATAGAAGACACGTCATTTTTGTCTCTCTGCACCTCCTGTATATGCAGACATGTTTGCAAACATGTAAGTAAAGTAGAAAGTTTGAGAAATGTATCCAGAGATCAGTATTCATAAATTACTGGAATTCAATTTTTAGAATTACCAAAGCTTCCTGATTCTTTCTTTTTAAAAACTAACGTAAATAGCAATGTAATGCTAATCTAAATAATAATGCCTGTTAGAGTTGAAAAAGTTATTTAAACAGACATTGGTTCTTTAGCCTAATATTTTCCATGCCAAGAGTTTGCTTTAGTTTGAGTGTTATGTAAACATTTCATGCAAAATATTTAAGCTGTTCTTGAAAAAGGTAATTGTGGTGATTTTTGTTTTTAATAAAGAAGCACTGATAATCCAACACTCTGAAGCAGGTACTTGAAACTTATTAAGAAAATAGGTTTTTGATTGTCACTTAAAATCAACTCCAAGCTGGCTGACTAACAAGCATCTGAAAAACTGGTAGCTTTCTTATGCTTAAAACACCGTGCTAGTGAGTGTTTTTATATTCTTCAAGGATTCAATTTGTAGTGAGCTGCACAATTCAAATTTCGTGTTTCTCTGAGCAGCAATGCTGGAGCTGTAAGTGGAAAATCTGTTGATTTTGGTTTTGTAGTGCTCTTCCTGAATCTGCCTGGGACACATGGAAAGGCAAAATATAATATCAGGCTCAAATGCCAAGGTGAAGTAATGAGGTAGGAGGAATGGACTGGGACATACAAGCTCAGTGAAATGGAAGGAGGATGAATGCTGGTATAAGTAAGGAGGATGTATAGAGACTGACAAGCAAGCAGGAGGCTGAAGGTTGTAGGGGCTGAAAACAGAAGTTGTAGGGGATTGAAAGGTGGCAGTGTAAGGACAGAATGATATGCTGAAGAACAAGGACTGTTTGTACCAGTAAACTGGGATTAATATGAGAAGCCTAAAGACTGGAAACTGGAATGAAATTGAGGAATAGAGAAGCATAAATAGAATCATAGAATCATAGAATCATAGAATAGTTTGGGTTGGAAGAGACCTTAAAGATCATCTTGTTCCAACACCCCTGCCATGGGCAGGGACGCATCCCACTAGATCATGCTGCCCAATGCCCCATCCAACCTGGCCTTGAACACCTCCAGGGATGGGGCAGCTACAGATGCCAGTTCCAGTTCCTCACCACTCTCATAGTTAAGAAAATTCTTCTTATGTCTAGCCTAAATCTACCCCTCTCCAGTTTATACCCATTCTCCCTCGTCCTATCACTACAAGCCTTTGTAAAAAAGTCCCTCCCCAGCTTTCTCGTAGGCCCCTTTCAGGTACTGGAATGTTGCTATGAGATTTCCTCAGAGCCTTCTCTGCTCCATACTGCACAACCCCAAATCTCTCAGCCTTTCCTCATATTTGTAGCCCTCCTCTGGATCCATTCCAACAGTTCCATATCCTCCTTGTGTTGAGGATTCCAGAACTGGACACAGTACTCCAGATAAGGTCTCACAAGAGAGGAATAGAGGTGCAGAATTACCTCCCTTAACCTGCTGGCCACAAAGAAGAATGTGTCTGGGTGAAAAAATGAAATACTTCTGCCATGTAGAACACATTTTCAGAAAAGTGGAAAGTACAGATATAAAATCTCTTACTGTCACTGCCTGATTGAAACTAATTTCCTAACTGAGGTCTTTTCTGCCTTCAGTGCTGTTCATTGGATGGATATTTTTATGTCTGATGATTCAATAAGGACATCAGGCGCATTATCTGCTTGAGTGCAAAGATATGTATTATGACGTGATGGGAAGGAAACCCTCCCTAAATTTTGAGTGTTTACAAATCTATATTCACACATATATAAAGGAAGAGCATAAAAAGTTTGGAAGCTCAGGTGCTCAAAAGTTAGATTATCCTAAAATCAAAGCTCTTTCTATACTCTTAATTTATCCCTCTCTGTATTTATTTTCATCTTCATAAATGTACAATTATTTTAGTACAGTCTTTAAATTGATTGAGTGCTATCCTTTTGCAAGGAATCCTACTTTTACAGTAAAAATCAGACTGATACTGGAAATTAATCCAAGTCAGAGGGTGAAGGAAACTGTTGGGTTTAGAACTGCTGCGATATTTGTTTCAACCACTACACAGCAGTGAATGAGGCAGGAGAACATTTAAAGGAATGTTTAAAGGAGAGGAAAAAAAGTTACCCTTGTTAAAGGCGACTGTTGTTGCTTCTAAAGTTGGATCTTATCCTGCATCTTGCCTGTGCATCACACAGAAACTCTGTCACAGTTATTTAAATCAGTTTTCACAAGTGTGCCTCATTTTCTGGATGTCCAGATGAAGACTTTGAAGTCTGGTTATAGAGGTTTTGAGCTCTCACAGCTGCAAGTGAAGTAAGCAAACACTGGTTTTTGTTGGGTTTTTTTGTTGTTTTTTTGGTTTTGTTTTTGTTTTTTTTTTAAAGTGCTGTATAATGTTAAGCGCTTTGAAGAATAAAGTACTTCTTGTTTAAAACTGGCAAGGAAAATTTTCCAAAACTTTTCCTCATTCTGTGCATATTTACTGCCCATTTATAACATTATCCTTTATTTTCTGGTTAGAATTTGAAAGTGAAGCATTTAGATGCTCTAAAGAGGATTACCACAGAAATACCTATGAGGAAATTGAAAAATGTCTTCTCAAAATCTTAGAGTAGGGTTCAATAATCAAAAGTAATAGACCTTTCAGTGAACTAGGGTAAAGGAAAATAAGGGATGTTGGCACTGTGAAAACAATTCATCATTTGCATTGTATAATGCTGGAACTGTGTAAACTGTAGAAAAAATGGAACTCTGGAAACGATTGTTTTTTCATATGATTCTCACAAAGTAACCAACAACAGTGACTCCTCTTAGGCAATCTCTTTCTGACAGTTCCTAAACTTTGACAGCTTGGCTTTATAGCTTTGGTACAATTGTTTAAACTAAGTGTATGTGTGTATATCAGCATGTGATACTTGACTTTATACATTCCATTATCGATTGAAGCAAACCCTTACTTTCCCTCTTAAATCAAGAGCCCTGAGCCAAAACATGGATTCATTTCTAGGGTATACATATGCCTTTACCTTTGTTGCTTTTGTAGCAAGCTGCAGGGCCTTTAACATTTCCATTAATTTAGTCCTGGAAGAGACTGCAATAGTTGGGCTTTCTGATATGAAACTATTACGTTAACTTACTGCCCACCAGATTTCAGCTAACTTAATTTCTTTTTTAAAAGTATTTTCCTCAGTCAGTTTGCTGTGTGTTTCAGTGCTGAGAGCTAACATTTAATACATTTTTTAAAATTATTATTATTGTTTCTTTTTTTTTCCAGATCTAATTGTGGTAGTAGCCTCAATTATTGTTCTGAGCATAGGATCTAATGGACAGGTTTTTGCCACCTCTGCAATTAGGTACGTTCTTCTAGTGACTGTAGCTCTTCACAACTGCAGGGTTATATTAGATGTATATCTAATCTCCCAATTTCCAAGTTAGATGGACATGTAATTTTTCTAATAAGGGGAAGTTTTTATATTGAAACACTTGACAGCAGAAGACTCTGTTATTTTACTTCATCACTGGTTGGGAAACGAGTGCAGAAACAAGGCATATGAAAAATGTTGGGAATGTTGAAGTGAAGAGGAAAAAAAATAAAGCAACAGCATGTCATAAATAAAACATCAAAGATCTCTTTTTGAGACAAAAGATAATTATGGAACATTGGATTGTGTAAGAAGTAATCCAGACAGCACTCAATTTGCTATGATTTGAGTACAAATAATTACTTTGTTTAAAGAGTAAGCATGTTCTAGTGGATTTTTTTTTGGCACAAATAACTCCTTCCATACATGAACCAGAAACACTTGATGTCTACAGTGTTCGTTCAGCTTGCATAAAATATTGCAAGCTTATTTTGGGAAGTAAAGTGGGTAAATAGAAGAAAGGAATGATAAGCAGAGGAGGTGTACTTCCCACTTCTTCTAACTTAACTTGCAAAATGTGCTGCGTGTTCTGTTCTGTTACAAGCCTCTAATTTGCAATGCAGTCTAATCACTTGGAAGTGAGAAAGTACAGTACTGTCTAAACTGTGTACCTGTGTAGACAAACACTGGAGGGAACTACATGTATGAAGTATTTTTAAGGTAAGTTTTACTGCAGAACATTAATCCTTACGTGATGATAGACTCACACAGGCAACTTGCATATCATTTATCCACTCAGACAGAAGAGGAGGATGAATGTGAAAATTCCAAAGATTTGGCTTAATTTAAGTAAAGAACTGTAAAGGAAAAGCCCACTGTATGTTTATATATGAATCCAGGTAGCTTTGGGCTCAGTGCAGCCTTTCCTACTTTTAAATTATACAGCCAGTGTCCTACAGCTCAGAACGCTACCAGAGAAACTTAACCCACATCAGAGTCATAATTAAGTAAAATATGCAAGTTTACTCTGAGTTTGAAATATATTTTAGAGGTTTGGGTTTTTTTCTTATAACTTGTCCTCATCAACATTTCTGAATATATTTGAATATAATGAAGTGTGGTCTAAGCATACGGTCTACTGAGAGGCCTGAAGCCTAAGATGCAACCCTAGACAGCGGCAATGCCATCACAGCTCTCTCATATAGCAGTATTTTGGTGAACATAGTCAACTACGTATAGATAGAGCACTGTTTTCCTCATTTATTAGTTTTCTTTAATGTCCTGTTTTTCTTACAGGGGGATACGGTTTCTCCAGATACTTCGCATGCTTCATGTAGATCGCCAGGGTGGCACCTGGCGACTATTAGGATCAGTTGTTTTCATACATCGTCAGGTACTAGATCTTTAAAGACCCCCAGTATTTTGTTTACTTCAGTATATTTTTTTTCATGGCCTTCAAATCACAGTCTGATTCAAAATAACATTTACCTTTGCAAGAAAAAAAAATATTTTAAAAGTCAATCACATGTTCCTTTCTACTTTTAAAATGGGAGCACTATTCTGTACTTCAGGTCGGTGGCTAATAGGGTATCAGCATCAGTATTTTTTGTAAGTTAACTGTTGTGCTCTTTGATGCTACCCTTCAATATAATTTATTAAATGCAGTTATGTGGGCTGCCTTTCATATTGCAAATGCTGTCCACTGTCTTCACAGATGTCTTCCCAGCTTTGATGTTCTGTGGAAAGATAAATAGAAGTGGAAAAGCCTTGATGGAACAAGTCTATTATTTATATCATTCTATTTTCAGTGACTGAAAAAGGATTTTTCAAATTCATTCCATAAACAAAAAATACTAACTATGTTACGATAATATGCAAGAAAAGTTACTTTTTCAAATGTGTAGTCTCAGAGGTAAACTTGGACCTGAATAGTTGCATGTCCACTAAATCTTGAAACAGTTACTCTGTATAGATCATCATCAAGCAGGAAAAACTTAACGTTTTAGTGCAAACTTCAGAAAAATTCTAGATATAAGGTTCTTTAGGGGGCTTCATGGAATCTCTTGATGAAAAGCTGACTTAGCTTTATGAATGTAATAATCAACTTTTATTGTTGGCCTTAAATCTTGCAAATCAGAATGTACTGTGAATGGGAAATACTGTTCTACAAGTATTTACATCACACTTGTAAGGGTGATTCTTTATGAGTGTAGATTTATTCTCCAGATATTGACAAATAGATATAGCTTTCCACACAGACATTGCTTCATTTGCAATTTAGAAAACAGTTGTTCTGGGCCAGCAAATGAGAAGTACATTATGCAAAATATTAATTTAATATTAAAAGTTACTTTTATTTCCTTTATTTCCCCCACCCCAGTACTTTTGGGAATTTTATGTCACGATGGCTGTGCAGCATTGATGCATGCTGAAGTGCTCTAATATAAAGCCTGCTTTCATCCAGTATGACAAGATGACTTTTAATCCTCAAATTCTGTGTGGTCTTCATTTCTTATGGTTGCATTGCCTGAATATCTAGATAGGGCAGAGCTAATATCCAAATACACTTTCTCAACATGTGCTAACCTTACTGACAGAGGTGTTAGAGAGAATTCTTCCTGTAGGTGTTCAGAGTTTTAGTCAAGAATCTGGAAATACCATCTCCAAAATATAACACTTAAGCCTTAAATGTCACAAACACAAATAAGTTCAGTGATTTAAAAGGAAAAAAAAAATACTCTTGAAGAGGTGAATTTATGAATAAATGCACCTGAATTTCTGCTAATCCAAAGAAGTGATTATGATGATATATAAAACTCTACAGATCTGTAGTACTTGTCAAAGCAGATCACCCACTAACACATTAATAAAAAGAAATTAAACACGCAGTTCTGTATTGACATTGGACAAGTGTAGCTGAAACCCTAGCATCGTACCAAGTGGAAGAGAAAATGGAACCTTTATTCCTGTCCAGTCTCTTAAAGAAATTTTTGTTTCAAAAAAAACCCCAAACAAAAACACCTCAGCTGCTTTTTCTTTACAGGCAGAGTACAAGGTCCTCATTTATTTGTTGAGTTTTTAACTCTTCCAGAAATATGGGACCCCAAACCCTTAAAGACTTAAACAATGCGAGAAATTCACCTTTGTGACCTGTGAAAATAATAAGCACTTTAAACTCTGTAGGCCCAGAAGAGCTTACTAAAGTTGTCATCAATTATTTCCATGTGTTTTTGAATTTTACATATAGCTGTATTAGCTCACTCAGGCCCATTTTGGCTAGGATGCTCTTCTATTTTCAGCAGGTTGAGCTTTTATAAGCATTTCTCGCCAAAAGCAACAAAATGTGAGTCAATTTCACATGTGGTGATGGAAAGACATGGAAAAATCATGTGGGTAACTGAAAAACTGTGTTAGCCAGTCCAGCTCCAGCTTGTAAGCCTCTCGATTAGTTTTACTTACTCCTCACTTTGCTTTGTGAGGTCTTCTACTGCTTTGGGGAGGGAGTTACTGATATGCTGTGGATTTGGGGATCTAATTTATTTTTCCTAAGTGTCAAATTACATATTGTGTGGTCCTTATTGTAACTGAAAATAGAAATCTAAGTTAAAAAAACCCAAAAACTGTTGACTCAAGTCTCTCAAATATTCAAGTTTAGCTTTTTGCATATTTATTTTCTGTTCTTTCGTCTGTTTCCTTTGCATAGATGTATCTGAAATTCCCTTGCTGAGAATGGACGTTTGTATTGGGCAGCAATCTTTATTCTTAAGCTCTTACCCAATAAAAATTCATATCAATGTGGGGTTTTAAGGCTGGATTTCTGCAAATTCCTCTTTGCTTTGAGATCGTGCATCAATTCATGCTATTTGGCATTGCTAGACACCACTCTGCGTATTTCTTGAAGCACATATTATTTTAAAATTTTCTGAGCTTCCTCTGAAATGCAGTATGCTTTAGATTGCTGCCGTTGTTCTAAATAATTAAAAATAATCACATATTATTTTGTCTCTCGATACATATGTAATGTGGAGTGACATTTAGAATAAGTCTAAGGCAAATACATTTGAATCTGGGCTTTACTTAATGAGAGTTCAGTCCATAGATGAAAAAGGACCAGATCTGAGAGGTGCCAATGGTGAAATAATCAGAATAGGCCTGTTGATATTTCAACCTCTTTGAAAGAAATCTCATAAGACACTTCTGAAAAGTAAGTTTTTTCTGCCCACTTTTCAAAAGCCAGCATTTAACACAGGAGTATTCCATACACTATATATCTACAATTACTATTAGAGAAAAAGATAAGAATGGTGACCAGCATAGAAATCTGAACTACTGAAGAAGTTTTATTTCCTCTTCCAGCTACTTTATTTAGCTAACAAGCCTGCAAAAAGTTAAGTTTTAGACTAGAAGACTTATCCATGGGCAAAACTGAATACTATAAAAATTCATTATTTAGGTAATTATGAAATGATTAGAGAAAAAACTTTGCTTTGCGAAAAGTTTGCCTTAAAAGTTGCTGAACCTAGATTTTAATTAGTGCTGTAGCAGAAGGAAGAGTATGTATAGTTCCTGCTACTGAAAGGAGTTACCAACTACCAGGACTGTGTATTCCCAGAAAGGTCTAAAAAGGAAATAAAAGAAAAAAATCTGAGGGAAGAATGATGATAATACCTGAACCTTCCCTCACAAATACCTGAAGAAGTGTGGGTAGAATGTTGCAGAAAATTTCTGGAAACCTACCATATTTTAAAAGTGGAGGCAATCCTTCTTATACAGGCTTTAATTTTAAATGTATCTCATGGGAGTATTCTAATTCCAGTATTGGTTCAGATCCAAGGAAAGAAAAATAACTCCGTCACAAATTTAACAAGATTCCAATGAAGATGTAGTAGTACAATGTTTCATAATAAAGATGGCTATGTGCAAAAAACCCCCAAACAAACAAAGGAATACAATATGTGTTAACTATTGAAGCATTATCTTAAGTCATTAAAATAAGCTATTTTCCCGTCACAACTTTCTTATCCAAAAATCTATCAAAAGCAAGTGCATTCACAAGCACACTGTGTCACACCTTAACAAAAGTCCCTAGCCTCAGTCTTTCTTTCTCAGGGATGAAGTAGAGGTTACACCAACCGAGCACATTTTATCTTACCATATTTTAACTTTTCCTAACATGAAACTCTTAGGGCACCAGTACTGAATTTTAAGCAATCTAAATATCAGATAAACAAATTCATTACTTAGGTGTGGTCATAATGACATCGTCATTATTTGTTAACTCTTATTTTAGCATACTCTTCATGAAATGCATTTCTAAAGCTATCTTACTATATTTAAAACATATTAACAGTTGATGTTTTGAGTGGACAGTTAAATTAAATGATTCTCATTCACAAGATGTAAAGCAGGAGAAGTGTCCCATCCTATGTTTAGCTGTTTAAACAATTTTGTACAAATGCTGGCTTCTCCTTGAATTAGGTAGTCTTATTTGAATAAAAAACAGATCTCTGAACTAACTGTTTTACTGGAAGTAATTGTCATACTTGAAATACAAATTATTGGTTTTTTTTTACTGTGATGCACACACACCACAACACACCACACCACACCTTCCCATATTTATAGAATCATAGAATAGAATCATAGAATAACCAGGTTGGAAGAGACCCACTGGATCATCAAGTCCAACCATTCCTATCAAACACTAAACCATGCCCCTCAGGACCTTGTCCACCCACGCCTTAAACACCTCCAGGGAAGGTGAATCAACCACCTCCCTGGGTAGCCTGTTCCAGTGCCCAATGACCCTTTCTGTGAAAATTTTTTTCCTAATGTCCAGCCTAAATCTCCCCTGGTGGAGCTTGAGGCCATTCCCTCTCGTCCATCTTATGATGTTTTACAATGGAATATATATGATGTAGACTTTATGTACTTCTTTGATTTCTCTTTTAATAGGAACTCATAACCACACTGTACATTGGATTCTTGGGATTAATCTTTTCATCCTATTTTGTTTATCTTGCTGAGAAGGATGCAGTTGATGAGGATGGAAAGACAGGTTTCTCCAGTTATGCTGATGCCCTTTGGTGGGGTGTGGTAAGTTTTCATCAACAAAATGCATGAGCAAACTTAATTCACGGGCTTTTCTGTTGTGATCTTCTTAAAGATACTGGCATTTATTTCTTTCAAGAATGCATTTCTTCAGGGAGGCTTTACAATCTTTTAAGAAGGACACAAGAAAAATATATTAAATACAATTATTTATTATTTTGCTATTAAAATTTATTGTAAGGATAGAAAATCCTTCGCAAAGGACATTGAATGTTTGCAGATGCAAAAAAGTCCACATTGAAATCCGTATTTAAATCCATATTTAAAAAAATATCCTCTGAAACCTATATCACTTCTTTTAAACTCTACTAAATTATTTGCAAAATGTGTATAACTTTAGAAGTGTATTGTATCTGTGGAATTGAGTTAGAAGCAGCTGGCAAAACTTCAGAGATTCACCATCTACTCTGGATATTGATCATCAGTCAGAGGCAGTGCAAACCGTCGATGAAATAAATTAAAAAATATCATTAAGAGGAGAACTGGGTTTAGGAGAGATTGTGAAGATTATTGTGCTTATGGCCAGAATCAGCTGAAAACAGAATAGAAAGCTATGAATAGACTAAGAGACCAGATTGTTTCTACACTCCTTTCATATGACTCTCTTCATGATGTTTCTCACTGTAACTCATGCTTTCCCTCCTTTTTAGTTCTTGCACAAACAATATCTTCTCTTGTGGTCTCTTTGCTCCACTACAGAAACTCTTATTTTATGAGTTAGCTCATTGTAAAACCCAAGGAGACTCCTCACATCAGTGTTAGTGGCAGAGAAAAATGAGGCAACTGGAACAGATGCAGAGCTTTCAACTTCCAAAGAAAGAAAGATATATTTTTAGATAGATTTGGAAACAGAATAAACTGGATTTGTGCTTAGATGATAGACTTGAAAAATGCCTATGTAGTTGTTGGGCTAATTATTTATTTGCATCCAAATAAACTGGTGAGTAAGTCTGGGAAGACAGACAAAAAGTTCCTAATAGGTACATGTTTCTAATCTCTAACTTGGATGCTCCATAAGCCTCAACTTCAATGAAGTATACAGAAATATAGATTATATTACATGTACCCTGTGCTACCACTTTTAAAGTAATTCGGTATAAAAATATTTCATATATTAAATTCCTGTCATTAGGTTGTCAGTATTAATATCATTTGCAGAGTATCACCTGTGGCTATGCAAAATAGTACAAACCAAGAAGAATCTAGTAAAAAATAATAAAAACCACTAAATGGCTGGATGGACTTAATTATCTAACGTGCTCAGAAGAAACAAAACCATGAGCTAGCCCATATAACAATCTCTTGTTAAAGTTCTCAACAGACAGAACATAAAACCTCATGGTTTTAGTCAGGAGATAACCTCAAGATAGTGGAGGAAAGGAATAAATATTCCAGAAACACAGATTGGGCTATATTTTAAAAACAAAAGTAAAACAATTAGGGTGCAATTGCTGCTATGAAAGACACCCCACGTCTACTTTAAGAAAACAAACCAGTACACAGGCTCACTTATTCTGCTCTTATTTGAGCAGTTCAGCTCGAACACTAGTGTTCAAATGACTGAGCGCAGTGGAACACAGATACTGTTTCTCTTTTAACTAAGGGTCTGGCTTGAATAGTCTGTGAAGTACATCTAATTAAAAATAGGGCTTCTTGTAGGAATTCAGTAGCATTAGGGCCTCGCACAAAAGCTTGTGCTAGTGCAACTAAGTCTATGAGAAATGCTTCATAAATTTTTCAAGTATACTGATGTTCCTGAGAACATGTTTGTAGGTTTGTAGGACCATGGGAATTAGAATGACACCAATGAAAGAAATGGAAAGCATATGGTTTGTTAGAAAGGATGTGTTAATTTAATTTGTAGTTATTAAAAGGTGGTGATTCATGGTTTTGCTGCACAATATATTTGGTGTTTCATAAAGTAATTATTAGGCCTGTGACTGCAAAAGGCTAGAAATGCCCAAATTTAGAAATTCCCAAATTCATACCTGAATGGGAAGGAAGAAGAACCCTTTATCAAACTTCAGGGGAAAAGGACCAGTGAAAAACAAACAAACAAAAAAAGATTTTCAGCAGTAAGTCTGAGAACTAGCAATGGTTTTTATCATCCAGTTCTGTCCATGTGTATTCATGTGTGTGTTATTCCTGCATGTAATAGAATTTCCACGTGAGGCCAGTGTACTTTCTTTACTGTTTCTTCCTTTTTTATTTTTTTAGCTCTAATTATCCAGAGCTTGCTTTATGAGTTTCATTGGATATGGATTACAACATATTTTTAAATGCTAGAAGCTAGGGCCTTGATTTGCATAAATAGTAAAAAAGCAAGGACAAAAAAAAATCAAGATGTTTTTATACAGGCATTATTTGATTACTATCTTGGACTTAAGGAATTTAAAAGGACTTCATTTTTGAAACCAACATATAAGTTTAAAATGTTCTTTACCTTGTTGAGATAGATGACTTGGTATCTATGTTTTGAAGTGTATGTATAGGCTTTGCAAAGTATTCAAAGGGTTTTGTTGTTGTTTTCCGAAACTTGACTTGTTTTGTGCAATAGCAAGATAAAATCAGCTTTGTCTTTCTCTAGCTGTGTGAGGCACATGAAGAACACTGTTGAAATTGTTTAAGATTTCCAGATGTCTAGGCCTCTTCAGCATTAGTGAGTCACGGTGCAGGTGCAGTTCACAGCTGGGAACAGTGACAAAGGACGAAGTGAATTGGTTTCTTTTTCTTTTCAAATCTTCTGTAATATAGAAACACAGATGTGGAGTTACTGAGAAGTGAAACTTGATTTCACTTTTGCCTTTCAAAAGTGAACCCTAGGAAAAAATCTTCATGGCAAGTATTTGAAACTATTATGTGTCTGACAAAAACCAGAGTGGATTGTGGGCAATATTTTCCTGTAAGTAGAAAGTGCAAGCTTGCTCAACTTGATACAAATGACCTGAAAGGCTTAAATATGAAGAAAAGGGAAGATAAAGATTCAATGAGAGTTGGAATTCATTGCTAATTACATTCACCCACTCCAGTTAACTGCAAGGTTGTTTCACCCAGATTGTGCAGCTGCACAGATTAAACTGCAAACGTGAATTAAAGGCCTGTGGTATTTTACATGAAGCAATTTTCAGGAGATATAGCATGTTAGAATACGTGCAAAAACATGTCCAAGAGCACTGTCAGTCTGCCAGAATTGCAACCCATGTCACAACAGTTTTCTGTCCTTTCTGGGTATCTTTTCTTGAGAAAAGAAGAAGGGCATGTAGTAGGCTTCCATACTGATCTCTTGCTGTCGGTAAAACTTATTGGTTTTGCTTCAAAATGGATTATTCTGTACCATTGAACATGAGTTAAATAGTTGCTCCAGTAAGTTGATGTTATCTGGCAGAAGTATTTGGGATCAATTGCTCAGAATTTCCAGTAGTAAATTTCCATGCCAGAGGTAGCAACTTGAACCCCTTTATATTTAATGTTTTTTGAGGTGTGCAGTTCCTACTCTTTAAATTTTAAGTCACTTGCCTATCTTAAAGCATGTGAGTTGACTTGTTCTAAATTAGAATTAGAGTTCTGTCTTTCTTGAAGTCTACATATATATTTTCGGAGTTTGTGTTACAGCATGTGCATACCAGCAGGAATGTGACATAGTAAATCTGTATAAAGAAGGAGGGGTAATTTTCAAAAACCTAGTTATTAAATATTCTTTGAGCAGATAACCCATAACTTTTGGATGTACAAAAAGAAAACAATTCTGGTTGTTAAGGAAGCCAGAAAATTTCATTATTTGTAATTATTTGTAATCTTTTCCACATACTTCTATGTAAACATTAGATTACCAAGAAGGAACACTCTTAAGGTAAAAACTTTCTGAGAAATATTCAGGCACCTGCAGGAATCTGCCAGCCAAATGACTGCTGTAGAGATGGAAAATAATCTTTTCTGCGGTTACAGCTTTCATGCTGTCTTCCATAGTAACGCTAAGGCAGCTCAACATTACTTCAGTTTGTTTTTAAATCCTGAGTGCTGGAGAACTCAAAAAGAAAAAAATATCTCACAAAATACCAAGAAGCCTTTCATAAGAAAAAAAAAAAAGAGGAAAAGGAAGGAAAAATCCAAGACCTTAAGGGGTCATCTGGGTGCACCGAGGAGCTGAAGTGCTGTTAAAGAAACACTGCTTTAACTTTCTCCACTTCCCACTAACACTTACTGCATTTCAAAGTTGAATTTTGGGGGGTCTGATTTAATTTTGGGGGCTGGCAAACCCATCTGTTTGTACTGCTGGTAGTACACAGCACCCAAGTTACTTTGTGGGCCAGCCACATTAAATCTGGACAAACACCCTGCAAGACAGAGCTTCTGCTGAGAGCAGTTTGCAGTTTAAAATAACAATAGTCATTATAGGACATAGATACTGCAAAGTTAACTTCATCCAATGAGGTATTAATAATGAATAAGCAAAAAAAAAAATTATTTTTTTTTAAATAGGAAAAACTCAGATTAATAGTAGTTGGTCATTTCTCCCTGGAAATCTTCCTTCTAGCTCTTTGTAGAACTGCTCTTACTGTAGGAGGAAATATATTCTTCCCATGCTTTTATTGCTGATAAATTCTTCTGAGAAGCCTATTTTTCAGCAACTTTTCCCATAAAAGGCACTATTTCCACTTCCTCTTTTGTAGTCAGTGTAAATTTACATACTCTTTTAAGTCTGTTTTGGCTGTATTTCTGCTACCATTCAAGGCAAAGTGAACAGTGTGGGACTGGATGTAGGGCTGGTACTCCCAAACAAAGTACATTTTTTCTATTTAAAACTTTCCCCAGTGACTGGTATTGGTGACAGAATTCTTCATTTCTTCTCCAGCAGCTTTCCACTTCTCAGGAGTGCAAGTCATCTTTGTTATACCATTTTAAGGCAGTGCCAAGTCTCTGAGTATGCTAAAAAGCACTTAATGGCTCTGGCCAGCCACCCTTGGGGCCATCCCCAACACCCACAGCTGGGGTGGGGGTGTGTTCTGTTTAGGTTCAGCCTTGGATACTTTTTTCCTGCCTGATCTGTGCTTGAGTAGTGCTGTTCTCCATCTCACCTATAATCTGGTGATATGGAGCTCAGCCTATGTACTGACTTCTATGCTTGACTTATCACCTTGATATTGTCTTATAATTCAGACACTTGTTGGAGATGGCCACTGCCTGTAAGTCTATTCCACTGTGGGGTGGAAACCAGGGTTGTGAGGCCCCTGTCTGGCCAGCTGTGGGATCCCTCTGGCTTCCCTTGGGATCTGACCTTGGGATCACCTTCTGTTGGGGAGCAGCTGGCTATTGTTACTTTACTAACAGTTCTGGTGGACCAGCCTTCACCTGGACTCATATCCCCACTGATGAGCCTGCTGGGGCTCATCAGGACCAGTCCAAAACCTCTGTCCCACTCATGTCCTCCTTGCTTCTATGGCTTTCCAGGGGAGGCCTGCCCTTCTCAAGTCCTGAGTTGTTTATGCAATGTTCCTTTATAGTTTGCTGCCCCTATCCTGGCTCTGAGGTGCTGTGGAAAAAGCTACTGAGATCCCCCACAGAGATACTGATCCTAGAACTGTGTAAGGACACACCTTGCTGAGAGGGGAAGCTGTTATCAGGGCCCTGAGAATGCTAATTGGACTAATGACCTTAATCAGCATCACCTGTGTCTTCTACTCACACCCAGGGGATCAATTCAAGCTCAGTGCTATGCTGGAAGAGAGCTGGTCTCTAGTTCAACTCTATTTACTGTTTTTTGTTTTTTTTCTTATTTTTCTATGCTTTGGAGGAAAAGTTGGTACTGCATTACAGTGAATCAGATGTTTGTTTCTGACCTAGGTAACGGTGACAACAATTGGTTATGGCGATAAAGTTCCCCAGACGTGGATTGGGAAGACAGTAGCTTCCTGTTTTTCAGTATTTGCTATATCTTTCTTTGCTTTGCCAGCGGTGAGTAAGACTGGTTCAATTTTTTTTTAAGTGTCTGTCTGATTTGGGTTGGCAATTAGGTATCTTGGAATTGATGGCTTTGATAGGAAGTAGTGGGGTTGGATGCTGCTTCAGAACATGCACGCACACACACATCCTCAAGTGTCAGTTTGTGTGCCTGTGTACAGACAGGAATGAAACTGCTGTATTTTTACTGCAGTAATTTTAGGCTTTAGATGTAGGGCTTAGAAGAGAAGTAAAAATAACTTTACTCAAAGAACTGAAGCTCTTCTGTGAGGAAAATGGACAGGGCTTTTTTATCAGCTTGCTAGAGGTGAAACTTCCTTTGTTTCTGCTATTTTTTGATAATATAAGAAGAATTTGAGGCCCTGCACAGAGAGGAATGCTACTGAATGCTATCATGAAGCAGAGGTGTGGGAACTGTATGTGCTTTCCTATGCTGTAAAGCTTCTTTGAGTTTTTTTGATCCTTAAATAAAGAGTGGGAAATAAAGAGAACATCAAAACAGTTAGAAAAAGCAAACTGTCTCTTCAGTAACTATCAGTTTTAATGAAAATACTGAAATTATAAAGTATATCTTTGGCTTCTTTGCTCAGTTTGCCCAGAAAAACTGGTTGCTGGTTTAATTGTGGGAGGGTTTTTTTTGTTTGTTTGTTGTTGTGGTTTGTTTTTTGGTTTTTTTTTTGGGGGGGTGAGGGGGGGGGTGAGGAATTAAAAACAACTGCAGAGAACAGCTGTAGATCAGTTGTGTGACATTGGCATACGCTTCTACCACCATTATAGAGGGTTGCTTTTGGAATGTGACAGACTCTGTGAATGTCTCTTACTAATGTACATCTAGCTCACAGTAATAAACACATGCTCTTTATTGAAGTTACATGATGCTAATGTCAACATGCTAAATTTCAGATTTATTTGTCGGAATGAATTTATTTCCGTCACCGTGGACATTTGAAAATTCAGAGATTATCTTTTTCTAGGATTGTCTTTTACAAAATGAGGATAGTCTTTTACAAAATGTTTGTTTTATATGCTAAATATTAGGTTTAGATATGCAAAGCCTTATTAAAACCTGATGGGTAACTCTGCTTTTATTTAGGGTATCCTGGGGTCTGGTTTTGCCCTGAAAGTACAGCAGAAGCAACGTCAGAAGCATTTCAATAGACAAATCCCAGCTGCAGCTTCTTTAATTCAAGTAAGGCCTCTAACAGTAAAATGCTTAGAGTATTGAACAGGGAGCATAGCCTAGTAGTTACACGTACTGAGAATCACCATTCCGAGGCTTTATTATAAATCTATAACTTGTGTATACATGCATATACAGGCACCTATGTTTAGAGAAATGTCCCGGCGTAGCATTCTCTATAAAGAATTTTGCGTGAAGGACGTGATAGCATGATGCACAAATAATGAAGTTTGACACACTGCAGGAAAAGGGAAGCAGCAGCATTATGTGATGTTTGTGGGGGATTCAGTTTTATCTTGGTTGTCTTGTTTTGCTTACTGTGGGCAGTGTTAACGCTCCAGCTCCCTGGGACAACGCTATGTGGAGCATCCTTATGATCACTGTGTGCTTACTCTGTTTCCTGGTGCAAATTACAGTTGCCACAGTTATATACAGGGAAAAGTGTGTTTTACTAGGTATGGTGTTACGTGATATAGCACAGCAATTGCAGTCAGAACCCTTTGCAGCATGTTTACATCGATTGAATATTTTTCTGTTATTTTGCTTTGCCGCAAAATCTGATGTACCTGTCCTGCAGAACAACTGTGACTACTTATTCACTGAAATTATTGTTTTGGGGTTTTTATTATAGACTCTGTGGCGGTGCTATGCAGCCGAGAAATCTTGCAGTTCTACTGCAACATGGAAGATCTACGTTACATCACCGGTGCTTAATCCAAAAAAACCACCAGCGCCATCTAGCCCTAGTTTGAGAAAACAGGTGAGAGTGAGTTGGAAGAGTTATATTCTGTTCTTGCTTTTAATCTGTTTAGGGTAAATTTCCAAAATCCTTATGAGGTATCCAAAGCATTTGGAAAGTTGAAGACCATTTGTCATGGGAGGACATTTGATTGTTTTCCTCATGCCACAGCACTATTAGTGTAATTTTCCTTAAAATATTCCTGAGGGACAGGAGAATTTAAATTTGCCCTTGTGGTCTCACAGAATCACAAAATCACAGAATCACCAGGTTGGAAGAGACCCACTGGATCATCGAGTCCAACCACTCCCACAAAACACTAAACCATGTCCCTCAGGACCCCGTCCACCCGTAACTTAAACACCTCCAGGGAAGGCGAATCAACCACCTCCCTGGGCAGCATATTCCAGTGCCTAATGACCCTTTCCGTAAAAAACTTC
>WAAB01002272.1:262759-344026 GCA_013389865.1 Piaya cayana
GGTTACAATGAAGTAAGGCTGGGTAGTTTGTGTTGCTGAACAGCAAGCAGGCCATGGTGGGGAAAACTGGAAATAATATACAGATTTAGCATTGAGCACTTCAGTATTTTTCTTCTATTTTCTCTAGTGGGTGGGGTTTCCTTAATATATTAAAACAAAGCTTCCCTGTGAACTGCTAATGCTAATGCTAATTCAAGGACCCAGTAATGGTTCTTTGATCTTTTACTAATGGATCCTTTTCGCTTAATCAAAGGAGACAAGTTCTTTATTTCTCTACCTAGCCTCTTATTTTAAAGACTTAGATGTATATTGATCATTTTGTGTACATTGTAGCATTTTGTTCTGCAGAGAGTTCCTAGTTTATTTTCCTGGTATGAGAGTCCATAATCTTTATGGATTATCGTTATGCTTAGAAGCATTTTAACACATGGTAGTTCATCCACTGCCCACAGTAAATGCCAATTTCTATCATTTTTATTTTGTATTGTTTGATTAATACTGAGCATGTTTTTGTTTAAATACTGCAGAGCTAAACAGAAGAATGAATTCTAAAAGACTGAATGCAGACTTGAATAAGATAGTTAGTTGACTTGGACCAAGTAGCATTGTGTCATTTGTGAATGTATTGAGCCTGCAGCTGTTTGTGTTGATATGTGTGAATGATTGTTCTCTTTGATGATGCTTATCTCTAATTGCTTAGTGGTCACATTGGAGGCCAGAGTACTCTCCATGATTTAGTGCAGTAGCTCTAGATTTTGGTTCCTTGTATGAAGGTTACTGGAGCATCAGGCAAGTTAAAGTATGCCTCTCACTTCTGTTTTGAGGTGTATGAGTAGTAGAACCAAGTAGGACTAGAGCCGAAAAGTAGGTAGTTATGAAGAAAGGAAATGAACACCATGTTGTGATAAGTAGTATTTATATAGCTAGGTGGTGGCAACATCTTGAAGGCAGAAAGCATAGGCCATGTAGACAGTACATAAATAGCTGTTCTGTTGGTCACTTCTAGTCACACAGGCAGATGAAGAACAAACTTGGTTGGAACCACTTGAATTTAAACCTTGATTTTTTGTTCTTGTGTACAAACTTTTGCTGCTTAGACTCCTAAAATCAGGATAACTTCAACTTTAGAGGCAGAATGAAGAATTTATCTTCTCCTGGTGTGCCTAAAAAGGTATTTTTGGTAAAAGATGAATATTTTAAAAAATTTAGTTAAGCAAGAAACTGTGCAGCCTTTTTATAATTAAAAATCTATGGTTATGTTTAGTTAGAAATTTAGAAAGATATTACAGCCAAGCTGTTGTATACTCAAGTGATTGGTATTTTGGGTACTTTGAGTTCTGGACTCAGTCTGGGAATTTTACTTAAAACTTGATTTTTGCTTACCATTTACACATTAAATGGTAACAGCAAATGTAACACTTTCATTGTATTGCAATTCGATTCTTTAAAGGAAAAAACAATGTT
Source organism: Piaya cayana (assembly GCA_013389865.1). Taxonomy (NCBI): domain Eukaryota; kingdom Metazoa; phylum Chordata; class Aves; order Cuculiformes; family Coccyzidae; genus Piaya; species Piaya cayana. The sequence continues at coordinate 264,224 of WAAB01002272.1, forward strand.
TGTTCTATAGTGAAGTTCATGTGTATTTTTCTGGTTTTCTACTACAACAGGCTAGAAGATACAAAAGAAAAGGGAAACTAGGCTGTGGTAATGGTTCTGCACCTGTAATAAACCCAGGAGAGAATACCTTGTCTATTCCACAGATCACTTATGATCATATTGATGAAAAAGATGACAAAAAAAAAGTCTCTTTCTACATTGGTGAACCAGGAGGTAATTTACTTTCATTTACATACAGTTATGGCATTTTTTAAGAGACAATGTTAGTCAACTGTACTGATGAAGGTAAAATTTTTATGAAAACATTATTTAACACTACTCACTAAATCAAGATGCCTCAAACTAAAGACAACTGCATAACAGAATCAGGGGGTGCAAGTGAAAGAAAATCTTTGGATTCATATCGTGTGAGTACCAAAGAGATTGGATTGATTACCAAAGTTAACTCAATTAAGATTTTGGGTGTATTGTTAATTCTGTTTTTATAATTATCCTTTCTCAGATATACTCTACCTTTAAACTTTACCTCACATGGAGCCTGAAGGAAAAAAAAATAAAACAGGAAAAATAGTTTATTTTTTACAGCACCCTCTTAGGAATTATGCAAAGAAATAGTGATTAGAACAGCTAAATACTTTATGCCTATGTCAACAAAGAGGTTTGGATAAGTGAGTTTTGGCGTTCTCTGTTTAAAATACTGTGTTTCTTTTATTGGCTGATACATTTCAGCCTGAAAACTGGCTGAAATTCACTGCTGAGCTAAGATACTGTTTTGTTTGTAGGAGTCTTTTTTTTTTTTTTAAGTAAGTTTGTAGTGGAAATGGGGGTGTGAAATGGTATTGCTTACTATAAACTGAGATTTTATGAAACTTATTTTTCCACCTTTGTGGAGGTCACTTCTGTCTGATGGGGTTGGAGAAAATTTTGCTAAATCTTCAGCTCGTGGGCAGATCACTCCTCAGACTGTGAGGAAGCCATGTTCCATACCTAGAGGCATGCAAAGCCTTGCCAAGGGAGATGTCCAAAGATGTTGGCTGTCATCAAAGTGATGTTTTGTGATGCTATAAGTTAGGTTTTCATCTGTCTTTGATAAATCTGAACATCAACTATGTATAAAATTGCTATTCTTATGTGACATTGAAGCTGACACACAATTTCCACCCAGAGAAATTATGGCTGCAGTTTTGACAAGATGATTTCTTTAATAAAAAGTACTTAAAATATTTTGTCCCCAGAGGGAATATGTAGTGTCTTCTGTATTGAGCACAATCAAAAGTAGGACTTTCACTGGTTTGCTGTGACTTTATAGAGGTGCTAGATTGTATTGTTAATGCAACCCATGTCATCCATGCCAGAGCAGTCAGTTAGATGTGGGATAGCAAAGAACTGAGATCTGTGGCATATAGACAGATCTGTAAGGAGTAGGAGCATCTAACTGACATAGGGGTTCAGAAAGCCCTTCAAGGCTCTGCTTTGCATAACTGATAGCCATGAACTGCCATTGTGGGAGGGAGAGGTTTTTCTTCCACTTGGAGATTTTCATTACCTGTCATGTTCTTCCTTCTCTTTACAGTCTCATATCAGTCTTGCTTCTCTTGACTTTGAGGTCAGAATTCTTTTTGGCAATGGTGGCATTTGAAATTTTCTTTGATATTTCCAGTGCTTTCACAGTTCTGGGAAAGAGAATGAAGTATGTGATTTAAAGTTCCTGCTTTAACAAGATGTCTCTTAACAGAATAGTATGTTCATTCTCGGCAAGTTTATTTGAGCTGTGAGCTTCCCTTGCTGTGTAATAACTGATTTTGTGTGTATTTTGGTATTGTGGTATCAGCTGTTGACAGATAGAAGCAGCAAAGTGTTGTTCTAACAGTACTGAAGATTGTTAAGATTGTTAAGATGCTGAGGACAATGTTGTCTGTATTCATAACTGCCAATGCACATTTATTCACAAAGGCTATGTTTCTTAAATGTTCATAGTTCTGTGCATCAGAGGAAGGAGATCGAAAAGACAAGCCTGTATCACCTTCTGCCTGACAGTCTGGTTACAGAGGAAAATGAATGAATTTTTACAACTTTTTCAGAAAATGCGTTTCTCATTACTCTTTTATTGTAGCTGATCTAATTTGTTCTTGTTCTGAAAGACAACCATGTGTATTACTTCCTTAATGATTCACTTTTATCTATTTTTCATGTTCTTTCACATTTTGACTTAGCTAGTGTGATGGGTAAGTCACACTTCATTTGATTTTCTGATTTATTCCTTCTGTTGCAAACCTTCCAGGAATGTAGTTGACTAACTCAATTGCTCAATTGACTGGACATTCTTGACACCTCTCAAATGTTTATACTTGATTTCTCTCGGTGAGGTTCTTCTTGCCAGAATTAATAGACTTCTATTCTTGGGAAGTAGAAGTACTAGGCTTCAAGTCTGTAAATGGGGGTATTTTTTTCCTCTCTTATAAAGCTTAAAGTAGAGCAGGCAGAGAAAATAAAGGCAATTGAAAAGGGCTATACCAGCTTCTATTTCAGTGTTGTTATAGTGGAATATTTTATTCATTGTTTGTTTGGACTGGATATTTCACAGATGATGGCAAACTTCAAGGTTAAATTAGATCACGTTTATAGGCCTGATCCAGAAGGAACAGAGGTATTGCTTTAAAAGAGATCTGCTATTCTGCTGCTCCAGTTGGATGTGAGAGAGGATCTAAGGAGTCCTGAAACAAATGCCTGGCATGCACAGATGAGAGAATAACAGTCCCACTTGGACTATTCCTTGTCCTGAGCAGAAATAGACTGAAATTAAGATAACCTTTCCTTCATAAAGGAGAGGTTTTCCTTAATTCAGGAACTTTATTGTGTTAGCACACCTTTTCTTATGAAAATAAGGTTTTTCTTAGGATATCTTCTTCACATATTCATATTCACCCAGCATCCTCTAGGTTTACTCAAAACTTGCTTAGGAGATATATCTTTCAAAGCTAGGCAAGAATTCTTTCTTCTGCTATATAAAGAAAGTCTGAGAAAAGGAAAGCCTTATAAAGCCTATAGATATGCTTATTGTTAAGGTTTATGACATACCTGTTGGTGTAATAAGAAACAAGCATTGGAGATTGCATTATGTAGAAAATGAATCTGTGCATGTCATAAATGATGTAATCTGGAAACAAAGACTTGATAATGTAACAGGAAAACAGTTCCTTACTTCTGCACCCTGCATCAGCTTGTGTGACTAATGTAGAGTGCTCTGTAACCCTAGGAACTTGACCATCCTTGCAGGATTGGAACGGCCAAAAGTCTTCTACAATAATAATTTCCTTGTTTGAAAACAGCCATCTCAAAATGAGGAAGCTATTTAGAAAGAAATTAAAAAGGAACAGCTAAAGCAAATGTGTATAGAATGAAAACAATTCTGGAAAATAACTGCAATGCTGAAGGTAACCTGATGTAGTGTATTATTTTCATGGATATCTATTGCTTCTACTGAGGAACTTTTTCATACTAGGGTGTATAGTTTAATTGTTTCATGTAATGATTTAAAAACATGGATGATTTCATCCTCATCGGGGATTATAGAAAACAAGTACGGCTATTGTCTTGAAATGGCTCTTTACTTGTACTACTGTCACCAATTGTGTACATATTCCCCTACAGCCAGGTCTGTTATTGGGCTGACAAGACATGTATGAAATCTTTGGCATCTTTAATGTTCCTCTAAGATTAAAAGAAGGCTCTTAACTATCAAGACTGTAGTTCTTCGGGGTAGTAAGTGTGAGCAGCAGGTCATAAAGACTGATACAAATAGAAGAAAAGCAAGTAACACTTTAATGTAACTGAATGCTTTTACATGAACTTTTGTTTCATTGTTAAATAAAAGCTATTTATGGCAATTCATTCTTCTGAAAATGAACTGAATAGCTATTTCAGAATGGTTTTCATTGGAGAGGAGAAAAAGTTATAAAAATGTGAAAGTTTTTGGACGTTGAAGGTCAGTCTCCTGGGACATCTGCAGCAGATGGAATATATTATTCTTTGTCAGTTATTGTAGGTTGTGTACACAACTCATTACTACCAAATTTGTCAAAGTCACAAGACTCTCAGTGATAAATCTCTGCTGGGGTAAAACCAAAATTCCCTATTCATCACTATGCTTTTCTGTTTCATTTCTGGAGTTTCTTGTATGCTGAAATACTTCTTTCTGCCTCCCCCCATATTTAAAGAAAAACTGCTCCAGAGTAACTTTTCTCCAGGTTGGTAGAGAGCTGTATTTATCACTGACCCCTAGAATACCTTTGTAAACCCTCTTACATAAAATATGTAATTAGTATTAAAGTTGATTTATTCTATCTCTAACACTAGTTTGGAGACTGACATTGCAGGAATTCATCTATCGAGTAATTGGTTGATTGTTCCTGAAAACTGGTTGCATTATTATTGGGGGAAATGGGCCACTTTCCCTCTGTGGTGCAGATGGATTACAGTCTGCAGTACATATAGAGAAGAAAACATTTTAAGTGGATTCATAGATTCCAGTGCTGACAAGCTGAGTGAAAGGTAAGAAAAAACATGTGGCTAACATTAACAGAATAAAGCAACCACCAAAGCTTTTGATGGCCTGCATAACTGTCAGTAAAGTCAGAAAAAAACATAAATATAAAGATACGCTCTGTAGTAGCAGAGAAGGTATCCAGGTACCGTGCTCATGAAAAATCTCATGCTCTTAAGCTAAGTTTAGCAGCTGCTGGTGGTTTTGCAGTAGGAACCTATATTCAGTGTAGGGCTGTTAAACTTCTAATTTTGTCAGTTAATTTAGGACATTAGGTACTAATGGTACTTTCCTGTGAGTAATTGTGGAAACATACTTGTATCCCTTTACCAGAAAGTTTTCAGTCCTTGCTGTTTTGGGCCTGTCTGTGCTGAGCAAGAACACTCAGTCAATTCTGTGGTTTATATTGCATGACCAAAGTGTAACGTAATGGTGGTTTTGGGCAAGTTGACTACAGGACCTGGGAAGAAAAGATCCCATCAGCACTGCAGTGGGGAAAAAATATAATTATCAATTTCAGAGGTGGGCATATCCTAGAACAGCATGTTTTGTTGCCAATAATTAATATTTTAGATAACAATACCTTAAAAAAGTAGAGAATTCTAGAAGTAAAGAAATTACATTTATGAATCAGCTTGTTGCCTAGTAATAAAACAAAGACACACATTGTAAAAATCACATTAAATAGACCTGACAAACTGGTGTGATTTTTCGTAAGCTCTTTCACTGTTGTGATCTTAATAACTTTTGCTCTCAGATCCAGAGTCTGCATAGTGATAGTCTTGCTGTGTAAGCCTCTGGCCAAGAGAAGGAAGGAACTAAATTTAAAGACCCTTGTCATAGAGATGCTAAGGGAGAATCCAACTGTTGGTGATAAAGACAGGACACAATTTTTCCTTTTGTCATGTTTGAGCAAACATTAGAATCTTCTCACAGTAAAGGCCCTCATGGGTTTTAACTCCAGCATCTGTCTCTGGAGGAATAAGTTGTAAAAACCTATTCAGATAGGTCTTCAGAAGCTTTGGTACAGAAAGTGATGCATGGAAGTGAGACACTGTCCTACCTTTGAGTTGAACTGCCAGAGGTTTGGTCAAAAATACAAAAAGCGTGCTGAAGAATGATAAAATGATAGACTTAGCCAGCCTTGGGGAGAAGTGGAATAGTTACTAGACCAAGAATATAAACTCAAGAGTTAATAAATAGGGCATGGTAGGAGGCAGGAATAAGTGTTATGCTCAGTCTTCCAGGCAAGTGGAACTTCAACTAGAATTTAGTGCTAGGAAAACAGAAATGTTGAAATCTAGTCACTGTTAGTACGTATCTAATTGTTGGGAAAAAAAATTGAAATACAATTTTTTTCATATTTAAAAAGTTTCAATAATAATAAAAATACAGTTAAAACAGAAACACAAGCATCTTGACATCTACCTATTTTCCTAGCCTTTATGTTCGTCTTACCACTGCTCCTCTGGGTCCTAAGATTTAATTTGCTGTAAGGGGAGAAGGGTAAGCATTACAATAAGTTATTGAAATATAGTGTCCTTCATAAGGAGAAGTATTATGTCCAAGATGGTGGTTTCTTCTGCTTCTCCTGGGAGCTGTGTAGGGTCACTTATAAATATTCCCTAACACACTTTTAAATATTTCTTCATCTGTGTGCAGCTCCAGTTTTCATCTGAATTTACCATATACATTCCCCTTTATATATATGAGATAATATTTCTGTGTTACCCTTAAAAACAGTTTTCTTCATTGCTGCGGGGTCTATAGTGCCAAGCTTATGCCCCATCTCTTATCTCATGAGGGTACTTCTATGCACTGCATCCTATGTTTCTACTTATCAATGTCTCTGATATTCTACCCAGCCTGTATTTCAATAAATGATGTCATTATTTGGTTGTAAATATCTAATTCTACCGGAATAACTTCTGTTACTACTGTAGATATGAGACCGTAGTAGTACAACCCAAAGATAAGCAAAGTAAACCAAGTTAGATATAGACACTTGGTCAATTAGAGAAATTGCTGGAGCAGCTGTACTACTGAATGTCAGATTTAAAAAAAGTTTGAACAGAGCAAAGCTGATAAGCCTTATTCTTTAGGCCTTGCAAACTCGGTACAAACCTCAGACCCAGTTACTAGCAGTGCTGATGAGATTTCAGAAGACATAGCAGCTTCTTAGTGAATTCACATGAATATCCCAAACTAGAACTTTTCCAAAATATAGGAAAGATAGCAACAATCTGGGTAAATTGTGATTTTTTTAATGGCCTGAACTTGAGATGAAAAATCTATGCAGAATAGAATGTTGGCCCAGTTGTTAAAAAGTGAAGTATAAAGAAAGTAAGGGTGTTGGGAAATAGTTAAGGCTCTTTTCATTGGAAGTTAACATTGTGTTTGCCAAAATTGGCACTACGTTTGTGTTACTTATTTGGTCAATGGTTCAGTGAGCAGCAAATCAAGTCAGAACAGGAGAGAAAGGTCTAGGAAAGAAGCACTGAAGTTGGGCTTGCACAGTAAATGCCTGAGGAGTTAGGGAGTGATCAGAAACAACCTGAGAGCCACTAAGAGGACTGATAGACTAGGGAAATGCATGCATCTATGAAATGATACACAATGCTTTGAAAGGAAGGGAAGGAGGAATTTCCATTTCCTAGATGAATGTTGGAGTGGTCAAACTACTTGCAAAAAAACAGAGTAGGAAGGAAACTAGTAGAAGTTAAGATTAATTGTTCAAGAGCAATCACTTCAGATCATGTGTAGTATTTTTATGTTGTGTGGCAATGTGTATTATAGCAGAGGCAGAAGAGTTTACTGACTTTAGTCATTTGTTGCTGTCTTGTCTTTACATCTGTGTAAACATGGGATGTGGATTAGAAAATTAGTGTTGGCTACTGTAATAGGGATGAAAACTTGTAGGAATATGAGAGTTAACAAAATAGTTGCCAGTTGTTCCATGCTCAACTGAAGAATCTATTTAGAGAGACTTGGTGCTAACAAATAAGCCTATCAGTGGGTCAGATCGTGGACTAGAGTGGAATTTTTATTTAGTATGTGGTTGTTATCAACTTAGAAGTGACTGAGAGTAGTTGGGAGACAGCCTGTGAGCCTCCCACAGGGGTAGCAACGCTCATGAATTTGGCTCCTGTCTGATGTTCCCCTGGTGATCTTGTATCTCACTAATTCACTGCAGTGATCAGCCTCCACACTTGATAGTGAGTACAAAGGCAGCTGCCTGACATGATGTCTGGTCTATTAACCAGTTGTTTATGATACCTAATGCTACAGCAGGGAAAAAATAACTCCCTCACTGCATAGCACTGGGGGATGCATTGCACTCAAATGAGCTTTTGTAGGCAGAGCCTTTTTAAGCACAACACAGCACTGCAGCAGGTGCCCTTCTGGAGGTTATATGATCAGATTATTTTTGGGAAGTCAGAGCAACCTTTGAGATAGGGTGGGAAAAAAAGAAGGTGCCTTGGGATTTACGGTTTCCCTTTTTTTTACAGAGGGCTTGACATGATCTAATTCTGTTCTAATTAGTCAGTAACTTTAATATTATAATGCAGATCGTGCAGTAGAGAGTGAGAAACTAATATATAAATATGAGTAGCTGGGGGAAACAGTCTGTGAAACTTGCCTTTAAAAACGCAAATGAGCATGTGCTATACAATTTCTTGGTGGATTTTTTTGTTTTTTTTTTTTTACCCAGTGCTGCTTGAGAGTATCATCTCTTTTTTTTTTTTTTTTTTAATAATTTGGTGGGGTAGTAAGAGTTTTACTCCAGGGCAGCCCAGAACACAGAATATGTGGGCTAACATGCCAATGACCAAACTCCAAACAACAATAATTTAATTTCAAAATGCAAGGTTCATCTACATGTGACCCAGTGAATGAGAAAATGGAAAGGGGCAGTAGGGGAGGAACAGCCAAACAGGACTTGGAGTAGTAGTTACAGACAGAGAAATTAGTACTGTGAGGATCTCATTTAGTGTTCACTACTGACTGTATGAAAGGAAGGGCCTTTATAAGCCATCTCAAAGCCTTCTCACCTTTGGTGAGAAGTAGGCACTTCATCTTATATTTTGAATAATGGCATTTTTTTTAAATTCTTTTTTGTGTGTGTTTGAATGTTTGTGTATGATTTTGGAAAGAAGGATCATCAGCTTTTTCCTCTAACTCTTTTCCAGAAAAGAAGCGGCACAGGCCGGTAGAGACTTAAAACAAGAGTGGGGTAGAAAATGACAAAACTCCAGCACAGAGCAGAACACTGTTATACTGCAATGGAAATCCTGTTTTGGTATTGAGGCCATATATAAAAAGCTTGTCTCCTGTTGAGGAGGAGTGTTGCATGAGTTACGGTTCCCGGATTCTGTTCCTAGTTCTGTTACTGATTTGCTAAGTGGCCTTGGGTGGACAGTTAACTCACTGTGCTTCAGTTGCGTCATTTGTTAAATGAATGTCTTTTCTCTGTTACAGAGATATTGTGAGTCTTAATTGTTTATGAAGTGTTTTTAGACTGACACAGCATTACAGAAGTGAAGAATGCTCTTAGTCAATGCAGTATTAACCATAAGCCTACTTGTTTGTTTATTTTTAGCATAAACAAGGTGAAGAGGTAATTAGAAATGCCAGCTTTTGCAAGAAGAGAAGCTTATTTTTTTCAGTAAAAGTAGTGAATGTTCTATGAGGAAAATAATATACGATTTAATCCAGAATGTAAAGCTGCCTCTTAGCCACGAGAAGTTGTTATTTCTGATGAGAATGACAGAATGTTATTGTGGGAGATCAGGGCACCATGTTAAAAGAAAAAAAGCTTTCTTACTAATTCTACTTAAAAAGAGGAATAAGTGCTAGTATATCTACTTTTCATCTTGAATATAGGGCTTAATATGGCTTGAAAAGTAGGCATTTTAATTATACACTGCAAGTCAGCTGGGAAAGCTGAAAAGATTCCAGAATTAGAAGTAAAATAAACTCCCATTCCTTGGTGCATGTGTCTGTGCATATATATGTGACAGTGCCACTTAAGAATGGAGGAGAAAAAAATTAAGTTTTCTTTTTTGGTTTTGCTTTCCATTCAGAAGCTGAGATGTTAGCCAACTTTTAAACGGTTTTAGTCTGCTTGACGTGTCTCTCTACATAGCACGTGCTTTTGCAGTCTCATAATAGTTTTGATATACAGGAATGCATGGTGTTCTTTCCAGATTTGCACAGCCCCACAGATCCATGGGAATCATTGCTTTCACTCTTGTGCTTTGAAAAGGGCTTCCATGCACCACCAAGAATAAGTCCTGTGATGAAAAATATACACACAAGGGACTTTGACACCTTTTTGTCAGTTTAATCCTACGAGTTGTAAAAAAAACATTGCATGTCTGAGTATAAATGGAAGGAGAGAAATATAGGAAATAAAACTTAGTTTCAACCTTTTTACATGGTAAAAACTGATGCGTTTAAGTCAATTTCTTTTTTGAAAGTAAAGATTTGACAACCCTTCAGAGAGGGCTACCTAGGTAATACCCACATTTTAAGTGGTCATATTTGCCATTATGTCGCGAATCTTCACACCAGGGTAATTATGAACTTATACTTCCTGCATATGTTCCTGGCTAGCATATTCTTTCTACTGTGCTTACGAATGTGACATCTGAAATCAATGCACTTTACTGTCCTGTTTGAAACGGAGTGATGAGTTGTTAGGGTGATGCTGGTATTGCGCTGAGCTATAATCTGATCTAGTGACACTTTTTCCTATCTTTTTTTACTTACTCCAGTAGAAAGCAGAAAACACAATGAGAGTGATTGTCTTGGGGACGTGCATAACTGCGGCATTCCAAAGAGATATTTCTATTTTTGAGCCACTTCCTGGTAGTTATGATCTGCACAATGTCTTGCAGGCTGGAGGTAAAACTGTCCCCAGACACTTTTAATCATGAAAACATTGGAAAAATAGATACAGCACTGTATGTCTGCCAGTTAGAAGCAGTGAGAACTCTAGGAGTATTTTCCATGACTATTGCAAAAAAAGGAATGCAGCTGCTTGTCATTTATTTAACCTTGCTTGGGCTGAATTTAATTAGTGGAAAACATCTGGAACTGATTGCCTTTCAATTTGGAGTGTCCTGTAATCTGCTATGTACATACAACTAGTGCACCTTACGCATTAAAATACTTGGCTAAACAGTCTTTTGCAATAATTTTATCTTTTTGGAAAGAAAAGAGGAAGCAACAGTAATTTCCTAATGAGCAAACATTTGCTATGTTCTATATAGGTTATGTTGTTCATTGATTTTGTGCAGCTGTTGCATGAAATCTATTGATCAGAGTTAATAAATTTCTAAGTAAGACTGCTTATTTGTATTGATTAAAATTGGGCCAAATTCTTATCTCTTTAGCATTGCTTGACTACAGTAGATGAAGCAATTTTACCTTGTTACTTTTTTAATACAATATCACATTGGATTATGATTAAACTTTGAGGATGTGAAAAGCTTTTACCTATGAGTGGTTTTGCTTAAAATTCTTAGTCTTTCTTGCAGAATTAAGGTGTTGGACTTTCATAGTTGGCTATTGGTAGCTGCTTTTCAGCTGACTTTCCTGTTACGCAGAGCTAAAAGAATCACTGAATTGGACTGGATAAAACTCTAGCAGTTGTTACAAAGCCACTCGGTGGGAGATATATGGAAAAATAACATGCATTTAAGTTTTGTGTCAGCAATACATTCCTTCTTTACAAGAGATGCTGGCAAATTTTTTAATCTAAATCCTGGACGTTCGCTAGAGAACATTTATATTTAAATGAACCTCTTTTGAAATAGTGAGTAAATGTGTGTCTGTGAAAAGATCCTCCTTAGTGTTCTCCTGCAGAGAAATTTGCAGTGAATGTACTGCCTTGGCAGTAATTTCTGTGGAAATTCCTCTGGGGTAAGGTCCGTAGAGGGAGTAGAGTGAAAGGGTTGCTGAACACCTTGGACACCCCCTTCTCTGCTTTGCCCGTCTGTTAGGCAGTACTCTCGCTTTTCCTGCTATATTAATGTGGGTGAGACTCTCACGGCACCCTCCTGTCTTGTTATGAAAACGTACAGCACTGGCCCACACAGCAGAAAAGCAGCCAGCTTGGAAATATAAAGCAGCACTGATGGCTTTTAAAATGATGTATTATTTCTTTAATTGATATTAAGCGTCTTCCAGCAGTGGCAATCCACTGTCAAAGGAAAATCCTCCCTGGGTTTCCTCTTTTTCATTCTTACTGTTGTCTGTGGCATGTGGTCTCACCAATAAGAGAGCTGTGTGTAGTTGGTGTGGACTTAGAATCTCCTCTGTAGAAGAATATTTTTTCATATTTGAATGTGAAGTATGGGCAAAGCGTATGTTATACAGTTCTGATAACTAATTCCAGGAATTCTGACTTGCATACAACCTGGTCCTGAATTTGCCTCATGGCTATGTAAACTGCAACTGCATTCTGACCCTTTGAGTACGTTTGTGTTCCTTTAAGTATTATGTTATGCTGAGTTCTCAGAACATGATTCCAGTTTTCAAAAAAAAAAAAAAAGTCTTAAGCAGCATAAAGCCAGTATTTGTTGCTAGTGGATTTTTAATTCTGTTTTTAATGGGGTGAATCAGACCATGGCAATGGGATACTCTAGACCTGGTTGTACTAACTCAATTTTAAGAGCCATTTCAGGTCAGGTTGACCTGAATCTATCCTAGATTAGTTTGTGCTGAGTGAGCCATCGTGAAGCAAGTGTGTGCCGGCAGCCCTAGGCAGAAATCTAGAAGTTTCTCTCGCTGTTTATTTGAAAGACTCAGATTGCCTGATGTTTCTATAAATTTGTAAAAAAGAGAGAGCATGCACTAGACTTTGGTGTACACAGGGCAGCTTAAAGTTTCTGAGGATGAGTTTAGGCAGCCTGGTGTGCAGAAAGTATGTGCAAGAGTACATGCAAACTTGCCTTAGCATAGTAAAATATCACTGTTAAGTAAGATTTTTCCTTTTCTTGTTAGAGAAACAGTATCTCTGGAAGTTCTGCAGTTGCACTGATAGAATCGTATTCATAAAACAGTAGGCCTATTCAAATGTCAAATGAATGGCATCAGTTTTAGCTGATAGAGATCTACTTTGATAAGATAGTAAAGGTTTTTATAAGGAATTAGTTTACCTGGTAAAGATCCTCAACTTATGTTATTTGCTATCTTCTGTTTAAGTCCCCTTAAAGGAATAAAGATATTTTGTGCTAGTTAAATAAATGCATTAATTTTCATCAAACTTGGGCATGGATTAGCAGGAGTGGAAACAGCCTGAGGTAAAATACTTCTTGAACCTCTTATAAATGAAGAGCAAAGCAGTTTAGATTAGGATGAGTCAAGTCTGTGTCAGTAGTACTTTCTACAAATAAGTTTAATTTGAGCAAGTTTGCAGTTTTTATATTTCAAGCAGTTTAATTCAGAATAAATCTTGCTAAGGAGACCTCCTACCTCATTCATTTCAATAATTCCCTATTCTAGCATTGAATATACCTTAATGTTTCCATTTCATATGTGCGGTCACACATCTACAGTCTTCTCTCTCCCTTCATTTAGATGCTACTGTGACTGGGTCATGCAATTCTTTTCTACATGAGGTGGAGTTGTCAGAAATTTTTTTCCAACATTTGTTTTGTTAGCTTCTCTGCCAGCCACCTGAAAAAACTATACTGCAGGGAGATAGGACATCTTATCTTTGCAGGTCCTCCCCTTAATAGTGCAGATGTGTCCCATCTCAAATGCTAAAATGTGGCTTTTTTTTTCTTGTGAGATTCTCCAAAGGAATCAGTGTCTTAGTCATGGAGAAAATGAAGGGATTTTTGTGGAATGGCTCTCTTCAGTTTAAGTCATCTCATCTAAGTTACTTTTGCAACTGAACAAACTATTCCAGGGTAAATAATATTGCTGACTTCTGTCTTTTGCTGCCAGCTTTCATTTAACCTGTTGAGCTGTGAGTAACTGATTATTTTTGCTGACTACCAATCTATAAGGACCTTGGAGTGGAATGGAAAAACAGTAAGATTTCAGTTGTGAATCCCTTGTAAAATCAGAGGAGTGATCTGGACATAAGAGAAGCAGGCCCTTGTAAAAGAGGTGCTTCTATGCCATGTTAGCAAACATCATCATTATAATAACCTTCAGAAAGCCAGAAATGGTTGGTACTTTGAACCAAGCAGCAAGATCTTCCCTTCAGTTGTTACTTCAACTTCTATTCTAACATGAAAAAAGGATCATGTGCAAATATGGATAAAAGAAATCCAAAGCATTTATAACCTGAAAGCTAATTGAAAGGCATGGATTTTGAGGAGGTTTGGGAGGACTTACTCAATAGACAAATAGAGTCAATGCTCAGAATGAGGAAGTAACTGCCCAACGGCATCAATGAAAAAGAAGAGGGTTGGGAAGGAGAGAGAGACGAAGTGTTAATTTCTCCCTATGGGTCTGAAAGCAAATCTCTAAAAGCCTTGTGTAAAACAGTCAGTAGCCTTTATCATGCCAAGAGTCCAAATGGCAGTGAAAACCTTCAGTCTTAATGCTTAAGAATTGTAATAAGATTTTTCATTTATCTTATTGAAAGATGTAATTTGCCTCTTGGACTTCATGATTCCCTGAGTCTTTAATACCTTCCTCTAAAGCTTTGTTGAAATAAAATTAATTTTACTTATATCCTACCTCTATGGGGTTGTGACATGATGTTTCTCTAGTGCTGCATTATTTCCATGTAGCAATATTAAGTGTTTGAGACCACTGTGTGATTTTTCTATTCACTGGGCAAGCACATGTTCAGATCTGTAAAAAGATCAAAGTAAACAAATTTTGATATAGTCTCAACACCTTGTGAACAAAGTTACTGTGAAGAAAACCTATTGAGAATTCCTGGATGCCACCACAGACTTGAAAGCCACAGCTGCAGGCCTCAGGAACTTATCTGTGTGGCTAGCACTGTCCTGTCCTTGTGCATCTGCTCTTCAGCTCTGTTGGAGACAAGGCAGTGCATAACACAGTTTTTCTCCTAATCTGTTGTTACCTGGTGTTTGGAAAAAAATGATTTTTGGTTGGTTGGTTGATTTTGTTTGTTTGGTTGGTTGGTTGTTGGTTTTTTTTTTTCCCCCCCCTGTTGTTTCAGTAGTTATTCAAAAGTGCAGATCATTCCAGGCTTGTATGTGTATGGTTTGCATTTGAATGACCATGGAATCCTGCTACCCCTCTACTGACTCATACCAAAAGTATCTGTATAGTGAAGGATCCATTTTCTCCAAATTTAATGGATAAAGCAAAATGGTTACCATTTCAAACTGTTGCTGAAATCTTAAATATTCTTTATCTAGCCTGTATGTTTGGTGTTTGACCAGAACATAGATAGAGGCAAGATTACCTGTTCTATTGTAATCAAGTCTTTGTATGCAATTGTTTTGAAATCAAGTGCATGTAACTTATTTTCAAAACTCAGGGAG
Organism: Piaya cayana; assembly: GCA_013389865.1. Classification (NCBI taxonomy): domain Eukaryota; kingdom Metazoa; phylum Chordata; class Aves; order Cuculiformes; family Coccyzidae; genus Piaya; species Piaya cayana. Next base: position 279,251 of record WAAB01002272.1, read on the forward strand.
ATAGTAGCCAAACTAGACAGACTAAAGTCAGGTGAGCTTGTTGCTCTAGCCACTGGACACAGGCATAGTAATACAGTGCTTTCCTCAAAAGTCATTCTTGGCATCTAGGCAACAGCAAAGGCTTGTGAAATTCCCTCTGAGGAAAATCAAGCTGAAGCAATTCAGGGAGGACCCTTCCAGGCAATGATGAAACTGTCAAGTATTTGATATTCTTTCAAAAAGAAACAGTATTCCTTAGCTGTCTAGAATGCCTTACAACAGTGTTTTTGATGAAAATGTTTGCCAGATCTGAATTCTTCTTTTTCTTTTACAGAAGTTCAGTTTTGAGCAATCATTCTTATTCCAGCTAAAAATGTATTTTCTAGTTTACTTAAAAAAAAAAAATTGAGTTTTTACTAGGTGAAAAAAAACCCCAAACCTGCAGAGTTCTAATTATCAAGAGTTCTAAAAACGTTATTCTAGATAGAGATGCTTTTGTGCAAGTTATCCTGTATTATAAGACAGAGTGTGAAAGTTGAGTATCACTTTGTGGATTCTTCAGCTGAGTTAAGACACTGGTATCTGAATCTTTCAAGCCACAGAAAACAGATGGGAATATTCTGAAAAGGTAGTCTGTGGTTTGCCTACCAACAAATGTCAGAGCTTCTCTTGTCTGTCAGTTGTTCAAGGAATATTATCCTAATAGCACTTTGTTGCTGTCCTCTTGACAATGTGTCTGAAACCATTAGTCATTAGAAAACAAATTGCACTTTTTTCTTCTCAGTTAAGAAAAAAATGTTTAGTTGGAAGTCAAGACAGTATCATGGGAGTTGTTTTTCTCCCTGCTGCTTTATATATAAATGAAAATACTTGCTCTGATAAATCGTGAGATTAATGGCATTAAGATTGAGAGCTGAGCCATGTCACTTTCACATACAGCAAAGATGAATTTCTGTCTCAGTCCTCAGTAATTTGGCTTGAAGAGGCATGGATGGAACCAAAACCTTGTGATGGGGCTGGTGGGGTAAGAAAATACGTACCTGTTGTGATTTGTATAAGTCAAGTCACTCATCCAGATTTCTCTTTGAGGTTGGTAGAATCTGCAACCAGTTCATAATGTGATGTACTGACCCTGACCATTGTATTTGGCAATCTTGGCACTAGCAGTGAACTCTCCCTTCTCTGCCTTCCAGGAATTCATTGCACATCTCTTGAAGAGGAACAGTCTCCTCCATGGAATGTGTTTTGTGAGGAGAGTGGGTCAATTAAGCTTTAAGTACAAGGTGTGCCTAAGAGTGAGCTTTTCATGCTCTTGCACGCACCTTCGTTAGTGGAGAGAAAGGAAAGGCATACAGTAGAGGAAAGACATACAGGAAAGATGTACAGTAGAGCTGTACGTCTCATTATGTCTATCAGTGTGGTTCTTGCTGTCACTCATTTTGGTTTTTCCCAAGAAAAATCATGGCCTGATGCCAGAGGAGAATCAAGATTGTCCTAAGCTTCAACAGCTACAGGATATATTCAGATGTGCTTCCAGTGTCATCAGTAAAGAAAGTCTTTAGGTCTCTCACTGAGAGTATGTGTCAACTTAAAGTTGTATCTTTGTTTTCTTGTTATGTACAATTTTTTGGCTGCTGTTGGGAGTATGGAATTCTAATGATACTAAGTCTTCTAGAGCTAATAATTTGAGTCTCAAAAGATTGGATTGTCATGTTTAATGTGTTGGAGCAAAACCTCAGGAACCTCTTTATTATTAAAATAAATTTAAGAAGAACCTAAAAGTATTTTAAATATTTCATAATGCAAATTCTGAATAAACAATATGAGAAAGTGAGAATGTAGCATTAATAGTGACTGTACATACCAATTGAGATTTGAAGGACATGGTTGAAGACCCTGAGAATTCAAGTATTTTAATAACTGATGAATTGGTTTGCGGCATTTCTGGGAAGATAATTTGTTATGAAGGTGTTTTGATCTTATAAGATATCACAGTTGAAATTCCATAATTTGAAGATCTGTAATTCAAAATGTTTGTAGTTTGGAGTGCACATAACCATGGCTATTTTGAAGTATTTTTTAACAGTTGGAATTTAGATTTTTCCTCATATTATTACCCTACTTAAAATACCTTCACATTCAACATTTGGCAAGTAGGTATTTGAAATAGGAAGGGAACACTTTCACAAAACGTAGTTTCTTTTCACCTGGAATGAACAAGATAATAACAGCTGGTCCTTTAGGTAGGAACAGTTTTGACTTAGTAACAGATTGACTTGCTGAACTTGCTTTGAATTTTAGGGCAAACATGGCAATTATTTCCTATAGTATTAAGATTTACTTTAAAGGCATGTAGTGATAGGACTAGGGGCAATGGCTACAAATTGGAGAGGGGCAGATTTAGACTAGACATAAGGAAGAATTTCTTCACCATGAGAGTGGTGAGACACTGGCACAGTTTGCCCAGGCTGTCCCATCCCTGGAGGTGTTCAAGGGTAGGATGGATGGGGCCTTGGCAGCCTGGTCTGGTGGGAGGTGTCCCTGCCTGTCACAGGGGTGTTGGTACCTTAAAGATCATCTAGTTCCTTCTAACCCAAAATATTTTATTATTCTAAGATTTTTACCAGTCAATTCAGAATAAGCAGATTGGTAACAGCTCTGCATGTCTTTAGTTAATAATAAACTGCTAGTCAATGGGCAATTGCTCTAAAAGGATCCCATTTTGTGAGGCAAAGAACTGCGTTAGACAGGAAAATAATTATGGCCTATTTCACTGTAATGACAATAGTTATATTTTGTATTCTTGTGAGTCAAAACATTGATAACAATTTGGAAGATGTCTTTAATTTTACCATCATTGCAATTTGTATTCTTCGACCATTAACAGTCTTGAAAAAATAAAAACATTTTCAGACTGGTTTATTTTCTTTAATAGCAACACTAAAACTGTATTTCCTTTTTAAAATAAACATTTTTACTATAATGGCAGTTCTGAATCCCATAATGGAAAGTAACTCTATATATTTATATTACATAATACATTCCCTATGTGTAATCCTAAGAGTTTGTATGTGTTAAGACCTCTCCCTGCAGAGCTAGCAAGCTGCCAAGTTACATTTCACTGGCTATTAGTTGTTTCAGTTTAAGGTCAAGTTCTTCTTGTCCTTTAAAAAAGAAAAATCTGAGCAGTGAAGGATCATTTTTTACAGCTATTTTTGTCTGATTTTTCTTGACTGTTCTGACTACTGCGTGTTTTGTTCTTCAGAATAACTGAAGTGACAGTCAAGTATTAATAGCCTTAAAAAGTGAAATGCATTAGTGTTGGTGACTTGAATTTAATCATGCAGGGCTGATCTCTGTATGTATTCACAAGCTGTAAATGGTATCTCCAACTCTAAAAAAAAGAGTTCAAAATATCTGTGGCTGCAAGGATTGTGCCGGATAAGCAAAATAAATACAATAAGGCTTCAGTTAAGAGAGATACTTTTAGAAGTTGAAATTACTTAAAATACCCTCCTGTGGAATATTGAAAAACGTTGTTTTCTTGAAGTCATTTGAATTCAACTTGTCCTGTTAGATGCTTTCCCAGAGGTGTCCACTCTACATTCCTCTTGGACTACTTGTTGCAGTGTTTTGGCCTAATGTAAGCAGGAGAAGTAGCTCACTGCAGGCGATATATGTCAGCAACTTATTCTGTGCTGTTTTAGCCATTGAGTGTTAATGGCAAACTCCTGTGGCCAGTTGGAGTTACTCTGCAGAAAGCTGTAGATTTACGTAACTATTGGGAAATCTAATAGAAGAATGTGTAGTGTTAAGCTAGTAAACCTGCAAAGAAAGAGAAATGGAAGGATAGAAAGATATATAGGGATTTCCCCTTGATTGTGGAGTTTGCAACATAAACATGTTTAAAACACGTCCCAAGATAGTCTTTTTTTGTAGGAGATGTTTGAGGAGATGAAGTACCTGCTCTCTTCACTTGAAGAAGGATAACCCTAAGGGTTGGGAAGTCTTTAGGTAAGGAGAGGTAGGTTCTGTTCTTTGGGCAAGTGTTCTTTTCCCCGTTGATGTCACTTAGTCTGTTTGTCCTGCTGGCACAATCCTCCTGCTACTGCCATGTGACACATCTTACTAGCTGAACTGTATCCTCTGTGGAATTCGCTATGTGGCTTTCTTTGAATGCTTCTCTTCCCCAACCAACCAAGGAAATCTGTTTTCCAATTTATTTGCCAGACCTTAACCCTTATTACCATCGGTGTCAGCCACATCCATTTGACTGAGTTTGAAATCCTGCTACTTTTGTGTTTCAGAGAAATTAATTTTCATAAGAAAGATGACCATTTCCTTCCCTCCCCCCCCGCCCTTCCTCTCAGGAAGAAAGACCAAGAGAGAACAAGTACTGAAGATGCTTACTTCTATATTCATGTAGAAACATAGGAAGGGCTTGCTGCCTGAGATACACATGTAAAGACTGTATCTTAAGAGAAGGGAGATATCTATGAATGATTCAGATTGAGTATGAGAGATTCTTTTAGCGTTCACTTGTAGTCCTTCTGTTTCTCTGACTTCCTTCGTCTTTGGATTCTTCTAGCCTATTTAGTTCAGATGGAGAACAAGAGTCCATAGAGGTAAATTTTGTTGCAACAAATAGAGCTTCTAAGAGCACATTATGCGTATACATGGGGAAAAGGCATCTGTCTGGCAGTTGTGTGTATTCCTGAAATGCTATTTCTTTTCTTCTGTGAAAGGCAGGAGGCCAGAGAGGAAAGCATCCAAGCACTTGGATTGCACAGCTAGCCTAGCCATGTATATTATTGTCCAACATTAAGTATGATTAAGTAACAATAGCAGAATGACTACAGCTCACTCACTGCTAGCTACATTTAGCTGTTACTAAAAACCAAACAACAATCGTATCTGCCATTTTTTGGGAACAAATTTTAGCTTGTTATTCAGACATGGAACTGCAAACAGCTTCCTGTAGCTTTCTATTGTGCATCATTCTAGGAAAACTGAAAAACAATCTGGGCATAATAAAACCAGAAATGTAAAAATTAAAATAGATTAGTAGCTCTTCTTTGTCATTTTGCCCCGTGTTTTCATGTTTTTAATTGATCATAAATACTTCTATCTGAGGATAATCAATAGTAATTTAAAAATAATTAATTTGCTCAGATTAAATTGGTCAATAAAAATTCTTTCTGAACTTAACCCTTTTGAAAGGAACTGATTTGGGTGCTATAGAAGTAATAGCTTGCTGTCTGAGCAGATAGTGGCACTGACACTGCATGCTTTGTACTATGCTCCATTAATCTCCGATTCTCTTCTGGCAGGTCATATCTGTGTATGAGGAGGTACTTGCAACAATTTGTGCAGTTTGTCCGTAAACATGTCTCTGAATCTATCAACAAACTTACTTGTCAATTAATGCCAAATATCACATAGGTTCAATGGTATGGACATTAACTCATTCTACAAGTTATTTCACACAAATTATTCAGCTAAATATTCTATGCCAATGTGTTCCGTTTAAAGATAAAAGGTTGATTTTGTGCTAAAAGTACTTTCCTTAGGAAGACCTAGATTTATGATGCTGTTCATAGGTAGGTAACTGCACCTTCACATGCATTCAAAAGTGTTTCACTGGTTTCTTTCTGTGTGTTTTCTAGTACTACATACCTTTGTGATTTTGAATTATGTGTTGGTATTCATTTACATGTCTGCGTTGTCCCATTAGACGTGTAATGAGTGATTATGGTTCCTTGGGGTGTAAGTCAGGATGTAATTTGGCCTGCAGGCTTATCTAAACAAAAGAATGTACAACAAATAAAGTCAGCATTAGTGCATTTTGAGTGCTGATTGTTTCAAATAAGATACACAGGAAACCAGATGTTCAAGCTTATCTAAAACACTTGTAGCTAAACATGTAACTAAGTACAGCAGCAAGAGCACATGGCACTTTGTGCACATACTTAGCAATATGTTTGCAGCAAATACAATTTTTTTCTTATTCCTCAATTCACTTTTTCAGATGGTGTTTTAGTTCTGTTCTGCTAGAAAGCTACTGTTTAATTCAATGGGGTCCGATTCTGCAAATCTTCTGGTAACAGAATCAAATTCAGGGAATATGTACAAGAATTGCAGTTTCCACCATGTCCCTAATGACCCTAAATTAGACTCTAAATTAGGTACATAAAAAAAAGCTAAGTCACTTTAACTGTATTGGGCACTCATAGCTCTTTGGCTTGTGTATGGGACAGTTTGAGTATTTGGCATTTGAGTACCTAGTGAGGGTTTAAAATCCCAGCTTCAGATGCTCAGATTTTTAGCATTTTTACAGAAAACTAAAGTAAAAATAGCACTGTCTTATTTAGGCTAGAACAGAGTATGCTCCTGACACTTTAATTCTGCAATAATAATGAAGAAAAGCTTTCATAATGTAACTAAAAAAAGCAGTTACTGAGTCTATGACAGTATGTTTTGATATCTTCTTTCAATGTAGCTGCTCAGATGAGCTTGAATACCAGTTGGCTGCTGAGATGAGTAATAATAGGAAGTTGAATAGGTCTTTAAAGCAGGCTGGTGGTCAGATGTCAGGTACTTCTAAGTGCCTTGTCTTTCATAAGCCACTGACTTTCTTTTTTTGTCCAAAGAAAGTAAGGATTTGAAAATCTGTCTATGCTCCAAGCCAGTTTGTGCCTCTGTACAGCTTTAAAAATGTTGTGTCTTAGGCAGTGAGGTAACATGAGTTCCTGCTACAAAAAAAGAAAAGTAATGCTGTGATCTCACAGGTAATTTAGTTCCTCTCCATAGGTAAAGGAAGCAGTCATTCTATGGCTTTTCTGTCAAGGTGTAGCCATATAGGTAAACATAAAAAAAAATTTAAAATCACATTTTTATTCATAGATTTTCTCTTTTACATTAAGTAGTGTAGCCTGGTATGACGAGAGAGAGTTTTAGCAACTTCTAATCTGAAAGTTGGAAAGCAGTCAACTGTTATGTCAACTTTTAGGCTGTATTAATCCCACCTACCTTGCTATGGAAGTAAGATATGTGCATTATAATAAGTATTATACTATTGCCCAAGATGGTCACTCTTCAGATATGCCTCCTTTTAACTTTTAGCATTGGCTGTAGAGAAAGCAGAGAATTTCAGCTGAGATGTATCGTAGAGTGGGAATGGACAAAAACTATGAAGTTTTCCATTTTTCCTAGTGCTATGTTGCCAATAGTGTGTATTGTACACATAGTCTTTAAAGTGAAAAGGTTTAAATGAACTAGTATAAGTGAAATGATCTGTCAAGGAAGTGTGCAGAAAAGATTTTTATTGAAGTGGGTATGGAATTTAGGATATTTTCCTGAATGTATGTTGTACTGGAAATTAGGTTTAGGCATCTTAAAAAACCAAAACCAAAACAAAACTAGTCAATTGATCTCACTGTAAATTAGCTGATAAACTTGCTTTTTTCACATTGTTCAGCATGTAGTTAAACTTACAGATGGAATTTTTTCTTCATTTTAATATTTTGTTTGATTTTGTTAATAAAGAAAAGTTTGATTGTGACTTGGAGTGGGCTCGATGTCATAATTTTGATATGGCAATTCCAAATTAACTTCAGCAGAAAAAAAAAATTGGGAGTGTATTTCCATTTTAACTGTGTATATTATTAAAAAGCCACTTACAGATTTATTGCTTCTGTTGTCAGCTTACTGTTTATACAAATTCTTGCTAGGGATATAATAGTGATAAAACACGTTTAGCAAAATGCTATCTTGTTACTTTTTTCTCACAGGTTATTTAAATTAAGAGTTATCCTATGCAGAATAACCTTTCTCGACTAACAAGAAGTCCATGTCCTAAGAAAGAAAAAGAATAATTGAATTGGGTGAAGGTTAAAAACCACCAACATCAGCGTTCTCTACACATGAATCTTTCTACTGCTATGGTTGAAGATTGGCTTGAGTTCCCCTCTTTGTCCTGTCTGGCCATTCTCCATTCTGTTTGTACACGCAACTCTACGTTTTTCCTGGTCATCTTTATTCATACTCTTTGAGCTCTTCCCTGTCACCAGATGCTTGGCATTGTTGTCACACAATGATTTGAGGAATAAATATTTGTGTCATGGGAACAGTTTTATCTTAAACAGTTTCAGTTTTACTATCCATTTCTATCCATGTGTCTGTGTTTTCCCAGTTTAATTTGCCAAACACCTCCTTTCATTCAAGTTCCCTCTTATTTGTATTCCTTGGACTAGCAAATGTGGGTACACTTCTGTATAACATAAATAGCCACTGTGGTTCTCTGCTGACTTTTGTAAACTAGACTGCTTGGGAATGGTATGAATTATCTTTAAATTAGTGTTTGGGCTTTTCTTTGGTGAGTTTGATAAAATGCTCCTAATAAAAGGAATAAGTTGGAGTCACTTGCAATAGAAGATACCTGCTTTTTATTCCCCGCTCCCTGCCCCCCCCATCTTCTTTATTGGAGAAGAGGGTAGTGCAAAATCTTCCTGGTTGTTTTATCCTGGTATTGGTAGGCATTGTGTATTTGAGGATGGCCATGGTAATGGGAACTGTGTGTAGTCATATTTTCTGCTGCAGTTGTAAATTGGGAGTTCGCTTTTTACAAATACTACAAAGACATAAGTTAGTATAATATGGATAGGGAATCTAAGGTTAGATAAAGCTAAGGAGCCCTATGAAAATATCCCTGGGTTGTATTTGGATGTATTTATTATATATTACCATTTTAGAAACTGAAATGGAAGAAAAAGAATAGAAGTATTGAAACTTAGCTTTCCTTTTGCTGTTTCATTTAATGAATTCTTTTTTTTTTTCATGGATTCTTAGGCTTATGCCATTCACTGGTATTTATAGTGTTGTAGTAGATACTATTCTATTCTCTATTTTGAACTTGCTGTTTCCAACTGTTCATGCTCAAAAAATATTAAATATTTTATAACTGAATAGGTTCATACTGTGAATAGTAACACATGGAAAGGAAGGATGGCTTCTCTTCCCTTTCCCCTTCCTATTTCTTTGCCTTCCCTCCTTGCTGTTCTGCAGCGACAAAAATTAGGCATGAATTCTCATAAAGTCAGTTTACAAAAGGAAATCTTATTAAAATAAATATAGAGAGGGAAGTTACGGTTGTTCTGGCTTGAGCTGCAGCTGCTACAAACTTACCATACATAGTAGCTGGACCTTAAAACTTTGAGTTTTATTTCTGGAAAGCATCACTGCAATGTGTTGAATATATTTTAATGCTCCACATTTTCTCAAATTGAAAGCATTGCCATGAATGATTATTATTATTAATTACATCACTGATTGGAATCTTATGGCTTCTTGAAATTTAAAAAAGTGTTTTGTTCCTTTTTGTGTCATTTTGGGAATTCTGATTTATGACTGAATATTGCTGTCTAAAAGAGTTTTGGAAGTTCACTTGGGGAAAGTGACAGTTTACTTCAGAAAGTTAACTGAGTTGGCTCCAGGGAGAGTGTTTCAAATAATACAATAACTGCTCATGACTCCAACAGTTACCTTAAGGACAGAAAATACGGAGAATGAAGGATATGTTATTTTCTTACCATTGTCATTAATTTTTGGATGCACGGACCAGAAAACATTATTAATGGTTTTATGTATTAAAGCAGCAACACACATCATTGATGAGTGATAAAAGCGCAAAGGGTTATAGTGTTAAATAGCATTATTAGGGTCATAAGGATAAAACAGCTTTTCTCTTATGGTGGCCAAATACTTCACAAAACATGAGCCTGAACTAACTCTGAGTTGAGTCAAGTAACTCTGAGAGTAGTAGGGAGTCTTATAATATCACCGAATATCATCAAATATTATGAGATTCAGAGGTCTTATAATATCATCAAATATTATGAGATTTAGAGGTCTGGTTTCCACTTCAAATTGATATTTAAGATCAGAATGTCTAGAAAAAGCTCTCATATCTCAATATTTGTGTGTTCTAGAGGCAGGGTTTTGAGACAAAGCTAGTCTGTAACCAAACCGGCAGTAATTGTTCTGTCCACAGATCTGACCACGCAGGAAGCATGGGGAGGGGAAAACAATCTTTGTGACATGAGCCAAGTACTAATGTACTTGTGTTTTATAGGGCTAAGTTTAATCTTCAAGTAATAAAATGATCTGTGGAGTATGTTATGGAACTCCTGTTTGTTTTAAGTACGTAATCACATCATTGTCTATTTCAAAGTGCTTGTAGAAATGAAATGTATGTGTACTGCTTGTGTGATGAGACTCACAGATAATCATGGCAAAGTCTTCACCAAACAGAAAGTTTGCAGGGAGCAGAAACTTGCCAGGCTTGTGAAGGTAACTAAACACTGGTTGGAGCCATTAAGCCTGGGTTTATGTTCCACAGTATCTCTGTGGAGGTTCCATGGTCAGAGAAGCAGGGGTTGCAGGCGCACCCTGCAGCAACAGCAGAGGTGCTCTGCAGCACTTTGCAGACGAACCACAGACCTGAATAACAAGAAAGTGAAAGTTTCAGAACTGGCACACTACTGTTGTCCCTCTTTTCTTGTAACTATCCTGTTATGGAGCAAAGATCCACTGTAGTAGTGAATACTTTCCAGAAAAGGAATTAGCAAGCCAAATATGAACAGTTAGGGTATTGTGGGCTTTTTTAAGAACCCATGGATGCAGATTGTAAACAGCAGTGTGATAAGACAGAGGTAAATTTGATACAGCAAAATGGATCAAACTTTAAAATTATAGAAATAAAATATGATCCTAATTCTTAGCATGACAAATGCATAGCAGTAATTTTAATATCTCTTCTGTGCTTTATAGCAGTGTCCCATGAATTAACTAGGTCCTTCTCCTACCATCCCAGAAGTCCATTATGTAGTAGGAATTAATAGTAATAAAATGTTTTTGTTTACCTTGACTATGCCTTACATGGGGAGAGTGACTTAACTCTGCCTTTGGCTGACTCTCAAATTTGCTGTGTTTCTATGAATAAAGCCTTCAGCAGAAATTGAAGCCAAAACTCCCCTGGCTTAGTCTTGCAGATTTGATTTTGTGTGAGGTTACTTCTTTAGAGATTGAAGGACCATGTTCCTGAACTTGTGTGTGCTTCCCAAAGCAATACTGCAAATATTGGATCTACACATCTCTTCCAGAAATAAGGCTACATAATTTTACAGAAAAAATGTTATATCAGAACAAGTGAAGAATTGGCAGGTCTAGCAAAATAAAGTTCTTTGCCATTTATGCTATGGCTCTTTCAACAGTAAGCTCTGTTGTTATATGCTTTTTAGTACTTGGCTTGAATGCAGTCCAACCAAAGCAGTGCTATAGAATTAATTTGAAATGTCAACAATTTAGTTTTCTGGGATGCAAGCTTTCTCGTATGTAGTGTAAGGTTTTTTTTTCCTTTCTTACACGTAACACCACTCATGTTACTTGGTTTTTTTAAATACTTAATTTTAGTGATTCTCCCCCTGCAAACTTTTTTTTTTAATCCCTTGAATTTATGTGCATCATCCTATGCATTTTCCAAGTTAGACTTTACTAGCTGAGGAGTGACTGTATGCACCAAGCTTTTAAGAATGATCAGATTTAAAATAGGTAGGGATATTCCTTAGAGGCTGTTAACATCACTAGTAGTCATGAAAAAAAAAAGTGCTGTACCAGATCACAGCAATTTAATCTAGATGTGCTTCATAGCTTTGGCACAAAATAAATACAGGAGACGATTCTAAAAAGACCCTAAAGGAAAAATTGGTTATAAGTACTGATGAAGCTGAACTCAAAGATGTGTACATGTATACAACACAACCCTGTACTTGATGGAAACAAGTGTTGAGGCTACAGACTTTTCTGTTTTCATGCTCAGCTTTCACCAGGTGCAGGGCTAGCTGCACTTCTCTATTTTTTGCAGGCTCTGAATGAACTACCTTCATTTGTTGGCCATCATATGCCTTCCCAATCTGTCATGAAATCTGCACCTTTCTTATGCTTGGAATATAGGCAGAGCTATAGTACAACTTTGTATCTGTTAGGGTTACTGCACTGAGCTGTCTGTGTTCTAACACCTGAGGCTCTTCCCTAGTCCATGGGAGAACTTTTGAACATGGGTGGATATATTGACCAGATTGAATGCTTCAGACAAGAGTGCTCTTTTTGTGATATGGCAATAAATTTAAAGAAGAGTTTTAGGGAAATTAAAGCAAACATATAAAATAGGGTTAACTGAGGAAATGATAATCAGATTGTTTCTGTTGTCAGGACCAAAGAAATTGTGGATAAGGTGAATTTCTTCCTACAAGGTGACTGTCCTCAAGAAGGCAGACCTTTTTGTAAGAGCTTTCTGTGTATTTATATATAAGCTATGTATACATGCATTTTTATATTTGCATGACATATGAACTGAGCATTAACTTTGGTGATTCTGATAAAAAAGAAAACCTTATATGTTATTAGAACAATCTCTTGATCTACTGCACAATATGTTAAGCAAAGTCTAAAAGCTTGTATATGTTGTCTGATCTGTTGTTTTTATGATTTCTTTGAATTGTTTGTGCAGTGAGAAGGCGTTTAGAAGGGAGTACACAAGAAATGTCACGAGCAAACAGCTTCACTGATGACATTGAATTTGTGTCAGAAGAGTCACCACTGCCAGCTGTATCCAGTGTGGCACAGTAAGTGGAGTAATAACTTTTTAATTTGTAATATAAATGTTCGTTAATGATGAGACTTGTCACTGAACACAAGTATTATTCTTTCACTAGCTGCACTTGAAGTGATTACGAGTTTCATGTTATTTAGCTATATGTGAACATTTCTACAAAATGCCAGTTTACCTTTAAGTTCAATGGAACAAGTCAAACACTCAGAAAGTGTGTGGTGGATTGCTGTCTTGCTGTCTCTGTTGTTTTACTTTTTAAGGTGACTGACAGTTCCTGAGATTGTTTCATAGGTAGGTTTATACCATGTAGAATTCTGAATCTCTTTGAGCTCTAAAGAACTTGTAATATGAATAATGTATGAATTGATTAGAAACATAAATGAGGTAGTAATTTATAGATACAGCCTGGAAATGGAAAGGTTTTATTATGTGTAATATTTTGATAAAGTAGGCAAATTTGTAAGGAAATGATGTTCCATACCTATGAAGGTTAAATTACTAAGGAGATATTGAAGATATCCGGATGGGCCAGAACAGTGGGTCTCTACTGTCAATGAGGTCACTGCATTTGTTCAGTGACCTCTCATGCTGCTTGTACTTGGTTTAGCAAACATCAGTTCCTTGAAATAAGCATAATATCCATATTGTGTTTTGACAGGCTCTTGACTAGCCTTCGTATTTTTGTCTGGTAATGTACAATTCTAGTACTAGTGATGGGGATTCTGGAGTAAATTTCAAATGTGAAGCAGAGCATTAAAGCGTACAGCAATATCTGGATGGGCTAGAGCATCCAGGTATCATACTAGGGCTTTACATCACAGGAAAAACTGATACAATCAATGCTGATGAATAGAATTCTTGAGTTATCAGTGATATGGCCTAAAGGTATGGTACAGCTGGCACAAGCTCATGATGTCATTAACACTGTATTCGCCCGATATGCATATGCCTTCTACATGAATATTAGCTATTCTTAGTGTGATTACTTGCCTTGTCTTTTAGCAGAAGTGAAAGCAGGTAAGTCTTCACACGTGCTCTACTTAATTCGGTGTGTGAGCTTTCTAAAACAGCATGGCTCTTGCTTTTCACTTAGTAACATGTTCCTTATGCTACTGGGCCTTTGAATTTGTGATAGGATTTTTTTGGTTTCTTTGGGTTTTTTGTGGGGTTTTTTTCTGATAAAAGAGCCACTTATGTTCTGTTTGCTTATTTGGTTAGAATAAACAGTTATTCTCCTTGTTCGCATAGATGATGTTTCATGATCGGGCATTAAGTACCAGTTAGATTTCACCCCTCACCCCCAGCTTCCCCTTTAGAGTGAATGATTTAATGGGAAGTGGTTTTTTTCTGATTTAGGAATACCATGCATTTGATAACTGCTGTGACAAATCTGCATTCTAAACTCACAATACAGTCAATTTTTTTCGAAGACTAGAATTCAGCCAAACATGTATCTATAGGTGATGAACCTTCCCAGTTTGTAACATAAGTGAAAATGTTGATTTAACCTAATAGTTAATGTTAGTATGCTACAGAATTACTAGGTTGGAAAAGACCCATGGGATCATTGAGTCCAACCATTCCTATCAATCACTAAACCATGCCCCTCAGCACCTCATCTACCTATTAAATACCTCCAGGGATGGTGACTCAACCACCTCCCTGGGCAGCCTGTTCCAGTGCCCAGTGACCCTTTCAGTGAATTTTTTTTTTCTGCTGTCCAGCCTAAACCTTCCCTGGCAGAGTTTGAGGCCACTCGCCTTGACCTGTCTCCTGTCACTTAGGAGGAGAAGAGGCCAACTCCCTCCTCTCTACAGCCTCCTTTCAGGTAGTTGTAGAGAGCAATGAGGTCTCCCCTCAGCCTCCTCTTCTCAAATCTAAACAACCCCAGCTCTCTCGGCCACTCCTCATAACATTTGTTCTCCAGCCCCTTGACCAGCTTCGTCGCTCTTCTCTGCACACGCTCCAGAGCCTCAACATTCTTCTTGTGGTGAGGGGTCCATAATTGAACACCATATTCGAGGTGTGGTCTCACCAGTGCCGAGTACAGGGGGAGAATAACCTGTTTGTGATACAAACCAAGTCACGCTGTTTGTCATACAAGCCAAGATACCATTGGCCTTCTTGGCCACCTGGGCACACTGCTGGCTCATGTTCAGTTGGCTGTCAATCAGCACCCCCAGGTTCCTTCTCCTACAGACAATGACAACATTTTCACACTGAGCACTTCTTTGTGAAGTTAATCTTGACTTTATCAAGCTGCCCAAAGGCAAAGTATTCCTTGCCTTCAACAAGCACTGCGAGTTACAAAATACTGTCGCACATTATACAATTATTACAAATTCAGCAACTGGTAAGTTTTTAAACTTTGTAAGCTGTTATGTTGATACTTCAGTGTTTTCAGGGTTGTTTCTCCGTAGTGTAAACAGCAGATCCTTCTGAAATCCTGTCTCCTCGGTGGATGATAGAGGGAATATTAACTGCTGACAATAACATTGAATTTTGGCCATACTGTCTTCAAAGCTCTCTTCATTGCGTGGGAAGGCAGTTATTGTCTCAGGAGAATGGAGTTCCTACCCTTGAGCCATGCTACCTTGGATGAATGTCTGTTGCATCTATCTATGCACGTGCATTAGTCTCACAGTAACTAAGGTGGTTACTTGGCAAAACTTATAAGATTGGTTAGAAACTGGGGAAGCTGCCATTTAAGAATGTATCTTCAGTGAAGGCTGATTAGTTCAGCGGGTTGCAGCACTGCCCAGGTTTCAGCAGTTAATACATCTGGTATGGAATTTCTGATGTTAGTGATCCATGCAAGATTAGAGAAGGTATGCTGTCCTGGTGGAAGGTGATAATAGCAAGCTTGCAATTTGCACTGAAGATACTTTTCTTTAGAAATATAGCTGCTTTGGATCCTTTAAATAGTTGAGGTGAGTTTTTTCCCCAGTAATCTGGTCAAAAAATGGGGAAAAATGCAACTGTCCTGAGCTAAGGAACAAAAGCAGAATTTTCAAGATACAATTCTATGATTGTCTGAAATTCTTCCTGAATAACTTTGGCCCACCCTCTTGGGGGTAAAAAATTCATGTGGTTGCTCACCTGAGTAGAGCTTTGTTGTTTTATACTGGCTGCTTCTGAGGTGTGTCCAAAGTTGAATAAGCCTGAGACAGCCTTGGGGGTGAATATGTGGCTAGACTGACAAGACAGCCTACTAAAAGTCCTATAGATTTGCACGAATATGCTCTTGCAGTATCAAACCCCACTCCTGTTCTTCTAAATAAAAACAGCAGTTAAAATGATAGATACAAGTGAGCAGCTTGCTGAAGTCTTCTGTAAATGGAAACAAACTTCGTATGAGCTGAATGCAGTGTAGCATGGAGGATTTTAGAAGGGAGATGGGTGCCTAGTGGATATGAGTACAGGACTAGGAAAGTCCCCAGCACATAGAGAGTCTTGTAACATAAGGTTTTGGAGTTGATGTGGAAGCTGCTGAGTTTCAGATGGCCTTGAGTCCTTTACTTGTTCCTTTTTTTTTTTTTTTGATACCTGTTGGTCCTCAGTTTTGCGTTTCAGACCCCAGTAATCTGGATGATGCCATATATCCACTGCCTATTGATCATTTAAGGGGGAAAAGAGATTCAGGAAGGGAAGGAGCAAAGGTTCTGCCACTTTCAGGAACTTGGTATGCCTTACTAGGTAGCAGTGAGGGGGTGGAGTGTCTACAATTATGATTTGCTTTTGTGCTGTAATTGTTCCCATGTTGAATTGTGCAAATAGTGTTTGTCTTTCAGGTATTTTTCCTAGCTGCGCTAGAGCTTTGAAAGAGTAAAGAGGACAACTGAACATAACTTTTAGCTTTAATTATTTTAATCTCTAGCTGGTCCTGTTACGCATATTGTGATGACAACAGTCCTTGACCGTGAAAATATTTTCTGTCATACGCACCAGGGTTAACTTTCCAGCAGGAAAGAGAATTCGGCCAATAGACTGACTGTATTGAAAGATTGCACGAACCTGGTCTCACATAGCACGGACTCAGGAAAAATTACACAGCACCAGCCTTAGAAGCAGATATCCTGTTTTTGTTTTTTAGAGTTCTGTGGTTTAAAGCTGTGGTGTTTAAAGCTCTTTACACTGTAAGGAAAAGTTAGAAAGTCTGTATGTCAGCATGGTTAAGCGACTGTGGTTAAGTACACATTTCATAGCTCACTAAGGTCACGTAAAGGTAAATGTCAGTTGGTCTCTTAGCAGAAAGCAATGTAATACTGCAGTTCGGCAGTCATCACATCAGCTCTCTTGGGAGGAAGCCTTTAGATGACAAGATCTGCATACAATGACCATGGTCAGTGGTAACTGCCGTCAGCTGAACACCTGTAGTAATAACTCTTCAGCTGGAACAGACTGCCAAGGAGGTGATAGCTACACCTGCTCCCCCCGGAAAAGTGGGTTTCAATTACTTTTAACCAGACCAACAGTTGCTCTTCTTTCTGAGGCCCACTCCACAACAGAGTCAAATTATATTAAGAAACTGTGGGTTTACTACAGTTCTGGCTAAAACAATTTAATGCAAAGGTTTAGAAAGTGTTTATGTATTCCTGCTATGTTCATATGTATTACGTGTAATGTGGCTGTGGAAATGGCTCACTATTTCAGTTTGAGGTCTCAAAATGGTGTAGTAGAAGAGCTTTGAAGGTTGAAGCAACCGGATATTCACTGTTCTGACCTCAGATCATTTTCTCTTAAGCTCAGGGCATGATAAATAGCTCTTAGATTGTACGAGGGAGATCATATCTGCAAATTGATTAACAGAACAACCCAGCATTAGTAGGTGGTTGTTGCACAATTGGAGGAAGTGGGAATATCAGCTTTTTAAAAGAAAAAGAAAGAAAAAAGAGGAAATGGCCGATTGCCATAAGCTGTATAAAAACACTGAGGAGGGGTGAGAAGATAGTTCTGTGGTAAAGCAATGGCTGCAAACCCTCAAGGTCTACAGTATAGCACTTCCTTTTAACAGGAAAAACTGAAACTAAGGGTGAGGATGACTGAGTGCCTTGTTCTTGGCTTTGGGGAATCCTGATACAAAAGGAGTGTCAGAAATTATTCTTCAATGAGGAACAGAACCTTCTCTGAGGGTTGAGGCTTAATGAGGCAGAGAAAGATTTTTTGTCTGTATTTATTCTTGCTCCAGGCTGCCTGGAAGAACAGAACAGAAAAACTGCTCCCTACTTCACCAGAGCTAGGGTCTGCAGAGGTTGAGGGGGCACAGAACTGCTGTTCGCTAGAGAAGAAAATTCCTCCATTGCTAGCAATCCATGCTATTATAGTTAAAGATGCTTCATGATTAGTCTTGGCTACTAGCTCCTTAAAAAAATGTAGGATTAATGTTGGGTTTTCTTTGTTGGGTTTTCTCTGGTAATTATGGAAATAGTTTATCAGTTGAGATAGATAGATATGAATGGAACAAACTATAAAATTTATACTAGGTCTTAAAGCTTATGTTAGATGTGCTCCAGTAAAACAGTGCTGTATGACCCTTTTTAAGTTATTGGTCAACATTTGATTAAAAAGAACCTTAAATCCATCTTTCAGCTTTTTCACCCTCCTAGCTGGTTCTTCCATCTGTAGATGGCAGTGAAGGTTTTTATCAAGGACTTCAGAATATTTTTATGTCCATGTTCTTTGGCTTTGCTTGAAAATCCAAATGTGTACCTCTTAAAATAAAAAAAATCTTCAATCTTTCTGTGGTTTTGATCTGTTTGTGCAAACAAAATTTGTCTTTGTTTTTGTCATGACTCCTTCCTATAACTTACTGTTTAGTCTTATTAAGGAAACAGTTCACTTTATCCCATTGAATATCGCTACATCTGGTAATTAGACAGTAATCTTGTGTAGGATAACTTTATCTATTGCAAACGCACTAATAGCAGTTTTATTACTAATACAGGGACAGATAAGGTCCTTAACCATCAGCTAGATCCATTGTACCACTAGTTGCCCATTTGTACATAGTCAGGGATTATTTTAAAATAATGTCATTAATTTTTGGAAGCATGATCAAACGCTTGCTGCAACATGTGAATGTTGCCCATATTGTCAGTAAGCTAACAGAAGTATTAGAGGAAGTTGTGAAGCAATACTGTCTATCAACCAGCAAGTGGATACAATTGGGTTATGAGAGGTAACCTCCTTCAAGAGGAGTGGGTTGGCCAAATGAGAGCAGCAAGGTTAGTTAGGGTGTAAAATATTCCTGGAGATGTTATAATTTGCCTACCATCACCATATCTGAATTTCATCCATATTTTTAAAACAAACAGAAAATGAAGTCAGAGAGAGATATAAAAATCTAGTAAGTGGACAACCCACAATAACACAAAGGGAGGGCATTTATATATATTTTTTTCCCCAGCTTTTTTATTGTATTGTTGGCCCTTGCTGCTTATTAATCCTCCCTCTTTCATGCATCTAATATAGGTAGCATTTACACAACTAGTTCTGTCCCGTGTATTCAAAAGCATTGTTAACTGTTTCAAAGAGAAATTTAGGTGAGTCTGTCACTTCTGAACTGAAAAAGTTAAAGAAGTGAAAAGTCAACTGATAGTAGTAATTGCTAATCTGATTGTAGGCTTTTTAGCATTATAAGGACTTGTCTTAAGTTACATTTTTTTTTCATACCATCTGTTTTTACATTGTCATCTCTAATTTTGAACTTTTTAAAAAGGCTTTATTCAGGATTTATTTCAGCACCCAAAGTATTTTTATTACGATGCAATATGAAAGCAAGGCTGGCATTAGCATAAATTGGTGCCATTACACAGTAACATGTTCAAAGATCTTGACACTGCGCCTGAGGTTTTATTGGAGGTTCTTTCTTGGTTTTTAGTCTAAAGTGTAATTTTCAGAGAATTTTGCTCTTTTATTTTCAAGTGAGGGCACTTGGCCAGTGGAGGGCACTGCACTATAATGCATTACGAGACAGAAAGTCCACTTTCGGTTTTTGAAATATGATTTGTCATTTCAACAAACTTACGTATAAACTTAGTTTATAAGCACTTGAATTTCCCCAGTGTTAAACTGGCAAATTGCCACACTGAGGAAAAAATGCTACGTGTACTTTTGAACACTAGTTTAACAAGAAACCTAACTAACCCCTAAAGGCTCAACTTGCTATTGTGGTTATGCTTTCTTTTCTCAAAAACACTGTTGTAACAGCCCACTAAAGGTTGTCAAAATATAACTAAGGGCATATGTCATGTAAGCTTCTATTCAACAAATGGTTTAGATCTGATGGAAAAGTCTGAAATAAAAGGCTGTTTTGGAAACAAGCTTTTACAAAATATAATACAAAATACATTTACATATTTATACATATACATATTTACAAAATATAATATTTCTTAATGAGTTTTTAAAGAAATTCATCAAATTTTAGAGTAGAGATCAAATTTTTCATGAAGGCAGTGCTATGACTTGTATGTATGGCTGCACTTAAGTGTCTTGTATGAGAGAATTTACAAAGAACGTCTCAATTTTCAGATCAAATTAAAAGACTCACTTTTGTGGCTTTGTTTTACTCTGAAATTATTTATCTCAGTAGCAAGTTAAAGAGTGGAAATAAGGCAACTTTTTCATTTGTGATTGAAAAGGATGCAAAGAGCTTGATTGCATTCATAATCTTCAATTTTGACTTTCAGTGAGGAAGTAACTAGTAAAGGAATGAATCATTTATAAAGGACTTTCCTGGCCTTCATAATTTGTTGAGGTTTTCAGTTGAAGATTCATATTGCAGCTCAGAGTTGTACCCATCAAAATCCGTGACACTTAACAATATTGATAACTGCATTTTTATGTACCTATGGTTCAAGTTTAAAAGATGTAACATTAGAGTGCATTCTTTTTGGCAGATGACGGTATAAACCTTCTCCTCAGATCACTTCAGTCTGTCATTGTTAAACAAAATAAAGTTAAGTGCTTGGCTCGCTCATTTATCTATTTTATGATTTTGTAATAACTTTAACTTCAATTTTTGTTTTTATGTGAGACTAAATTTGGCATATGAGAATCACATGCATGCACCAATGCTAGTAACAGACACTTCACTGTGTTTGTTGTGTCGTTTGTGTTAAGTGTGTTGAAGGAAAGGAAAAGTATGGTGATACAACTTCATGGTATCTGCTGCTAAGATACATGGGTCATTCCTGACTTGGACTAGTCTATCCATAAGTCATGACGTACCCTGTATTTTTTTTTATTGGCAGTATTGAATAGCAAAAATACTTTAGAAATTTCTTATAACACTTGTCCTCCATGTTTCACTCTGATGTTAATTCCTTGTGCTCCTCCTGTGACAGAAAATAAGGCAGCCCACATATCAAATCAAATAAAAAAACCTACTCCTGCCTGTGCACACTATATATGCAATTATGGAGGGGAAAAAAGAATGGAGAAAAGCTTGAAGACATGAAGACAGAATTTGTTTCCCCAGGAAGTCAGGTTGTCACAGTGAAGGGAGAAGCTGGCATAGAAAACTAACATTCCCCCTTAGGCAGGGGTTATACGTTTTACTTCAATAGTATCTGAGTGTTCCACTGCTATCTTTCTGAGCATTGTTTTCACAGCGCATCCTTGCAAGTCAGAAATCCTGCCTTCTATCATAGTTGAAGTTCATCTCCACAGCCTACTTTCTTAAAAAAGGGCTGTTAACTGTCTGACTTGTTCCTCCTACTGATACTTTTTCTGGGACAGTATCAAGCAGAGAAAAATGCAGAAACTGGAAGTGAAAGTTAAGGGAGCTCAGTGTTGTTAATTGATAGGTTGTGATGAATACGTTAGAGGAAGAAGAGAGATAGGAAAGAAAACTTTATTACAGATATGGAGAGCAGTTGTGTAGTTAGGGAACATAGTGGGTGTTTTCTTTGATATTTCGTAGTTAAAAAATGTTATGCAAATTTATTTAAAAACCTTCCAAATAACCTGTGAAATAATATATCTATCATAAATTAAAATGGCATGATTCGGTTATGATGTTTCATACTGGAGTTTGAACAAAAAAAAATCCCTGGGATTTCTAATTTATTTTTACCCCCAAATCAGGTAGACTGTCCCCTTATTCTAAGATAAAAGAATGAAGACTTTTCTTCTGTGAAAGAGGTGTTGCAGTCTTGCCTTATTTGCTAATCTCTGTACAATCTTCTTCTGTAATTACCAGTCAAGAACAATTATTTATGTTTTAATAAAGAAAAGCATATTTTGGGTGAATTTTATAGATTTTTGTATGCTACAACTCAGTGCACAATGGAGCAAGCCACATGCCTACTTTCAGCACATTAAATTACATTGGAGGTCAGATATTGTAGCTGAATTATTGAAGCTGCTCCTGTTATATGGAATGGAGTTAAAATTCTGTCATTTATGACAGCTCCGAATCCGTTTTTCTTTATAAAATGCTTGGATTTTGTAACTTTTAAAATGTATGCATCTCCATTATGCTTTTACAAACAATAACAATTTCATTCCTTAGGTGAACACTGAGACTGCTGGTCATTCAGCCATGGTAGTGTACTTGCACATTGTACCATGTGCAAGTGCATCCTTCATATTGAATTTTTTTGCACCAAAATCAAATGTATTATCTTTTCACTGAGCCGGCATCTCCAACTGGTGTACTTCACACATTTCTAAATTATATAATGTTTTTCTCATATGTAGATAACATTTTGTGCAAAGTTTTAAATCAATAACCAAATATGTGTTGTTAAATCAACTTAAATTAAATAACGGCTGACTCTGTTTCTGTTCCAGGGAGGTAATAGACATTGTTGCAGTGAATGTTATTCATTGTGACCCATGTACATCTGTGTTTGACCCCCTAAAATGGGGCTGATACGTAAAAGCTGATGGATAAATTTGTTGCTTGGGTCATTTGACTACTGTGTTCACCTCAGTGCTTGGAAACTTTATTTTAATAAATTTCTTAAAGGAAATTCAAGTAACAAATTCTTTTAAACCTCAGGGTTCCTCATGGGTTTCTCAGCTCTGACACTTCCACAGCTGCACATGTATAATCTTTCTTCTTATAGGCAAAACTTGATTAACTCCAAATGGGACAATGGAAGTTACTTTTCAGGTTGGATACGCTGAAATAGATGCCAGACAAATACCAGTTGCTGGTCTGTGTTTTTTAGTGCACTATAATTTGGAGAAGCAATTATACTCTCCCTTTTACTTCAGATTAAACCCCCTATCTCCAGGGCCTTTTTTTTCCCCATTACCCAACAATGCTTTTAGATGTTATCACTATGTTCTCCAGAAACTTTGCCCTAATTGCTTAGCTGTTTGTTTGTATTGCTAAGACAATTTATCTCTGGTCTCTGGGTCAAAATGAATGTATCAGACCATTACAGTACAGAAAGCTTAGTATGTGGGCACTGAAGCTTACAGTCATTGCACGCTATATTGAGTTCTGTTCCTCTCATTTCACATGGTTGTTTTGCTTCTAGCATGCTGTAGTGGCATTTTTCATAAGTTACTGATACTTGCCTTCTCTGGTTTACATTAGTTAAGCTGCCTACACCCAAAGACTAGCCAAAATAGATAATATTGATGGCATTTTTATTTAGTCATCTGTCTACAGTATATGTGGTGCTCATTAGTATTAAAATATGTTTGAAAACAAAGCTTGAAGAGCTAATAAACTGTTCTTATGCTGATTTCGTTTACTTCCACAGCTGCTACCGAAGGATCCCCTCCAATGGGTCCTGTAACACTTCCCTGTAGTATTGCAAATCCAATAATACGATGTAATCGGTATTTATTTTCTTGGACACAACTTTGCCAGAGGTTTCCACGTGTTGCTGTGCTTACTTAGAGATAGCTTTATTTAAAAAAACCCACTTATAACCTGAAGTGTATGAAACTTGCAGCGTTTACCAGGTGTTTCAAATAATGAAAGCAGGTACTCTTCCTATATTTAGTTCTTTTCTTACTCTTTCTAGGATATGGTTGCAGGAAATGTTAGATCTCATCTCAGAATTTTGTGGAATAATATTTTTTCATCTTAACAACATTTTTTCTTTATAATGCGGGCAAAGTTTTAATTTGATAGGTATGCATAATCTTTCATGTCTAGCTTTGAGTGAAATGCTTCTATTAATCTTATGTTAACCACTTGCCAAGCTCTGCTTAGTTTTAATTTAGAAAATGATCCTGTTAGTGTTTAACTTGAACAAGTACTGGGCAAGCAGAACTTGCTAGCTGAGGAAATGCTATGGTACCTTGAGAGTTTTAACTTTGTTTGTCCCCTCATGCAGGGATACCCAAGATTAGGCCTAAATGAAGTAATGTACAATTTATGAAGCTGGTTATCCCTGCTGCTTCTATACAGCATTGCTGTTGCCAGTGAGGGAGAATTACTTTGCGAGATGAAATTTCATGTCTCAGGAGAAGGAATGGACTGTGCTTTTGCCTTCTTCTTCTGTTTTATCTCTTTTCTCCTAGCAACACTGGAAGCACAGGAGCAATGGCTGTTCCTAAGGATGGGGGATTCATAAGGTGTAGTGTTAGGTGGCAGGTGCAGGTCCTGTTGATTGTGGTAGAGCAGCAGATAGGAGACAGGGCTCTTGCCGAGAAACCAAAAAAACCCCACCAACTCAAAAAAACCCCAAAGCCACAAAACCCAGAAGAGATGCAGGGAAAACAGCAGAATCTTATTTCAGAACGAAAACTTAAGGGACCCTCACTCTTCCCCAGAGCTTCCTTGCACATCTTGCTGACCACTTCAGAGCTTGCTCTGGCTTCTCCCAGTTTCTTTTGTCATCTATAACCGCCTCAACACCACTTTAGCCCCTCTGGCTCCAGCTCTTCCTTTTTTTGTATGTGTGTGTTGGGAGTAGTCTGTGTAGTCTGATTTTGGTCTCCCTCTTGTGTCAAGAATCTGAGTTTATGCATCCTCATAGGGTGTTAAACTTTTCTCAGGAAGAGTGTCTTGCATGTGGATAACTGGGAGGAAAGTATTCATCTTTTGTTATCAACAAATGTCTTCAGCAGGTCCCTGCTGTGGAAATATAATCGATAAACTAGGATACAGAGGGTATACTCATTTCCTTCAAATTTATTCATTTGCTACAATGAGCAGTCAGGCCTTTTTGCAGTTGATTAAACATAGGTTTAGACACATAATCATGTAGGTAGCTATTGGAATTTTGTGAAACAGTCTATGACTGTGCCTTACAGCGGTCTCTCTTCTCTGTGGTATTATGTTATACTGTTATACATTTCTTTTGTTTGTTTACCTAGTTGTGAAATCTCTTAATCAACCTGTGTGCATGAACCTTTGCACATTTACTTGGAGTTTCAATTTAATTTTATCACCCATGCATAGTATTAAAACCTGAAAATTAAGTCAGAATTATCCTCTGCTCACTTTACAGCAAGTCTCTGTGTGTGATGAGTAAACACACTGTGGGTGGCCTAGGGTAAAATAAAATTTAAGTGCTTGTTTGCAAGGGCAGCTTTCTTCACCTTCAATAGACAGACACCTAGCCATGGTTTAGCAGAATTTTCTAGTTGATTTATTTGATGTGAGAAACAAACATCCCAATAGATGAATGTAAAATACCTTGAAGTTATTTTGGAATGTTCATAGGTATATCGTAAAGTTTTCTGAGTCCTTTAGTACTCAAAATGTGAGTCTTATTTTTGATGTTTGGAGAAAATACTTTGTGATAGCCTATTTCACAGACTCTGTAACTAAATTTGGAATAACAAAACCAAAATGTATAGGCTCTTAACTTACTGCTTTGGTCTTTTATCTGAGATATTGTTACATATAAGATGATAGCCACAGAGTAAAAAAAAAATCCTCATAGCGTTACAAAGTTTTTCTCTTTTTGAATTGTATTACTTGAACACCAATGATGAATGTTTCTAAAATCTCTGATTTTAGCAGAGAAATCATGGTGCTTTAATGCATGAGTTAATGAAAAACTGGAGCTGTGACCAAGGTTATTTAATCTTTGCCTCTTCCTTGCTCAGTAAGTGCTTATCTGCTTCAGGAACAGAATTTGCTGTTATATTATTATGTTATTACAGTATTTGCTGTTCAAGGCATCACCATTCCCCTCACCAATTCTTGTCTGAGCTGGCTTTTCTTCTAGCACTGTTTGAGCAAGGTTAATCTAAGTATTTGACAGCAGTTATAATTCTATCTGGGTAGGGATTTTCTGCTTGTTCATTAGTTTTCAGTATCCTTGCTTGGTAACAAAGAAATAGTACAGAATTGTCTGATGATTCAGTTGGGTGACCACCTTTATTTTAGAAATATCCTTCACAGCAGTAGCCACAGCCTTCTTATCTACCTAGTTTAAAATGCCTCAGTTTATCAGGGAGTAGGAAAGTGAAGGAAGCAAGTTAAGTTCAAGGTCTTTTGGTTTACACTGTTAATTCTACTTAGAGTTGTTTTTATTTAAACACAGCTAACCTGTCCTGGACTAGCAACCAGCTGTGCTCTGGCAGGTGAAATCTGTAGCTGCGCTAGCAAAGGCAACAAGGAAACTCTATGGAGTCAGGGATAAATCTGAGGAATTACTTGACAGTGGGATATTAGTTTGACTTGTTCTCAGAGTGCAATGGATAAACTTATCCATGCAGACTCTGGCCTGGATTATTAAGTGAATTGTGAACCGTGGTGTTTACAGCTGAGCTTGTGCTGGATGGCTGTGAACTACAGTCTGTTAATTGTGGTTACTATGTAGGCAGGTCCTGAGGATCTTGTGTTTGCTTGTATCTGTGCTACAAAGGTATGACTTCAAAGAGGTCTTGCTGTGCAAAGGGATTTTTGACTACTGCACAGCAACCTGTGCAAAGTCACCTTTTGTACAAATAAAATCCATAAAGTTCATATCACAAACAGGGAAACTGGTTTTGCGTTGTGTAATTTCTTCTTTGACATTCT
Organism: Piaya cayana; assembly: GCA_013389865.1. Classification (NCBI taxonomy): domain Eukaryota; kingdom Metazoa; phylum Chordata; class Aves; order Cuculiformes; family Coccyzidae; genus Piaya; species Piaya cayana. The sequence goes on from WAAB01002272.1 coordinate 305,845, forward strand.
TGGAATATACTTCCCCCCCGCCAATCCTCAGTGATACTAAGACTCATGCACATATGCTTTTCTATCAAGGAGATATCCTGATAGTCAGTTTTAATCTTCCCTGTCTGTAAACCCATCTGATAGTTTTTAATAAGAAACTAACAGACCTTATCTTTATTTCCTTCAAATGGTTATGGACATATAAACATAATGCTTGATCACTGCTTAACCAAGTAATACTTTTCATGTTTGTTGTAACGTTCTGTCAGCTTCCATTTTCTGCAGATCTCATGTTTTTTCCTCTTTGCATGTGCCATTTTGCATATCTATGGAACAAATCAAAAGGCAATTTCTGTCTTTAAAAGCAAAAATAGTAAAAATTGTTTTGGCATTAATCATTGCTGCAGGACCCTTAGCATTTTAGTTTTTAACTTTAATCTCCTGATTTATCTTTATGTTGCTTGATGGCAATCATCTTCAAAAATGGAAGGTTAAATTTTGGCTAAAGGAATATTAGTTGAGACAAGAAGAAAATTCTGGCGTGAGTAAGTGTTATAAAAATAGTTTTTCTAATTTGAACTACAAACAGAAAACTTTTGAATACTGATAGATTAAGAAGTTTTTGAGGGCTGGGAATTACAGAACTAAATGAGTGTGGATTTATCCAGACTTTTACCTATATAGAGTAAAATCTTTTTTTTTGTTATAAAGACAAGAAATGAACATTATCTTAAGGAAGGCTTATGTCTGTCTGTTCTTAGTCAGCAGCACGTATTTTAAATAGTATCTCTTTGGCATGAAAAAGCCTTTATTGTCTAACTGCTGCAGAGAATGATCTTTTCCAAAAGTACTTCTGTCAAAAGTATACATGTAATGTTGTACTGTAAGTATTTTCAGGGGAGTAGTATGTGATGCTGGTGATGTGTTTTCTTTTGGGGGAAGAATGCTTTAATGCATTGGCAAAAAGTCAAGTGAATGACCGCAGAAGGATAGGCGATTTTTGTTGATCTGCCAACAAAAATGAGATTGGAATTCTGTGAATTAAGGGGACATATGGCCACCTGACTGAAAATTTAAGTCTGATTTTTCTTGTGCATTTATTCTTTCTTAAACGAAGAAATGCCCCATAGACATTTCATATCATTGCTTGGTTCTTGAAGCTCCTTAAAGAAAAGAATTAAGCTAATTAGTGAGATTTTCAGCTATACTATGTGGGTTCCTTAGCCATGGTAAAGGAAGAATATAAATTCTAATAATCTATCATGGTGATTAAAGTTCTCTACTAATGTCCAAACTTACTATACTGGTTATACAAGCCATATCATACAATCATGTTAAATACTTTTAAAAGTACAGCAGCTTCTGTAGCACCTGTAGAAGAACAGCATACTTGCTGGTCTTCATTTAATATATTACTCAGTTTGATTATTCCATGGCTGGGAAGTTCAATCTCCACTTCATTTTTCCCATTCATAAATGTATAGGCTATTTATTTCAGAATTGCAATGAGATTGCTTCAAACTCCCAGATTCATGTGACATACGGTGAGGTTTACAGATTAAAAACAGCACTTTAAAAAAATCGCTGGATAATGCACCTGGGAAAACGCAAACAAGCTGGTGTTTGTACCAGTTGTATAAAAATGCCCATTTATCTTTGTGAAGATGAATTCTTTCCATTGCAAAGGGAAGCTGAAAACAAACTGCTCTATCCTTTGGAGCAGGAGCTTACTCTTCCTCTGGAATTTTTCAATTAACAATGATAACTTTTGAAATAAAACACAGACCAGTGTAACTTCCACATAATTTTGAATATTGTTACTTTGTCATTTAGAACTGGATTAAGAAACATGATACAGGAGGACTAATACAGGAACAGAGAAGCGAAGTAAAATGACCTGTTAAAAAAGCAGTCATTTAGTAACTGGAAACAAAAAGGCTTTTAAGAAAATTCTGCTGAGTCTCAGTAAACAAGAGGAGTAGGGAGTGCAATTGTAGGTGAATTATAGTAGAGATAAATGAAAGGTAGGACACTTGGGACAAAGAATGACAAAAAACCAGAGGTGTACTTATTTTGGGTTTTTTTGTTTGTGTGGTCTTTTTTTTTTTTTTAGCTTCCACATGTTTCTTACAGAATTTACATGAGAAGGATGATTTCAGATCAGATTTTCCTCTTTCCTTTTTATACTTCAGAAGAAAAAATTATACACGAAGCTTTCTCTATCTAGTTTTGGTTTTTTGGAAGGTGTGGCTAAAGAAAAGTAATTCCTGCAAGTAAAAATAACCTATCATGCTAAGGAGTCTCCAGAAGTACTTGAATAACTTAGGGCACCAAATTGTTGGGAATTGTGATGTACTGTTTTTAAAAAGTTAGTCTCATCAAAAAGCAGAAGCACTATTTAAACCAAGAACCTACCCTCAAGGCTGTTTCTCAAAGTTGTGAGTAGCTCCCTCTGTTTCTCACCAAGTACTTAATTTTCTTTCAGTAACTCCTTTCCAGGTTTTCTTACTGATATTTTACACAAGTCTTGACTGTTTCTTGCTTTCATAGCTGTGGTTTCACAATCAATTTAAAGAAATGTAAGACCCTGCTAACTCAAAAGGGGTTTTTGGTTGTTTTTTTTCCAGCTCATCTTGCTCTGTTCCTGCCTCTGTGGTTCCATCGTCTCCCTTTTCTCACCACTAAATACTCACAGGTCACTTATCTGGTTATACACTTGCAAAAGACCCAGTAAAAGAGACTGAGAACAAAAAGGAAGTAAAGAAATTCTTTATTATCTTGCAAGCTTTTGAGAATATAATGAAGACAGATTTTTTTAAAATTCCCCTACATGTGAGCTTGCAAGATTTATGGAGCTACTCTTCTTAACTTCAACTTTTACATTTTTTGTCCTTCTCCTTTCACTTTTCATATGGCCACATTAATGGTATGGTCAACTTTCTAAAAAGGCTCTTCTAAATGATTTGTAAGAGAAAAGTCAGTAAGGTAATATTTTGGCCCACTGGTGATGCAACAGCCAATCCTTTTTGAATTCGGAACAGTTATGTCTGGATAAGCGGAATGGCAATTTGTTTTGTTATTAAACAAGTACACTTTAAATGTACTTGCTTTGTAAATGCAATAAACTTGGCTATGGTGATAAAATTCTGTATTTGGTCAATATTTTTTTAATGCTATCTCTACAAGGTAACACTTTGTTCTGCCTTTTCTTCTGCTACTCATTTTCATTTTGAATTACAAGATGGCTTGCAGCTGAACAACCACAATAACCACAACTCGATGAAGCTGTAGTCACTACATCCCTACTAGATTCATGTTCAATGAAACATCTGAAAACCCTGCTGCTTCATATATCATAATGTGTAATACAGAACAGAGCAATCACGTTACTGAGAGATGGCAGGAAGAACAAGCTATTCCTTCTCAAGAAGCACATATTCACTTCAAGGTTAGATTTGGAACATTCTGAAAAGCACATTGTGGCCCCAGTTAGAATAACTGTACTAGGAGTGGCTGTGAGAGGCAGGAGTTCATGAACTCAAATGATTCCAGCTCAGTCAGCCTGGAATGTGGTGATATCATGGGCAGTTTTGCCAAGCGACTTATAGAAGGAACTTTTTGTTGTTTGATGAATATTATTTTCAGAAATCCTTTCATACTTCATGACATTGCCTTTAGACGTGTTCAGCACAGAGAGAACTCAAGGTTTAATTTGTAGAAAGTGCAAATGCTGCCACCTTGGTCTGCTTCCCTGAAGTTTAGGCTACGATACTTAATTTACTGTGGTTCATTGCCTATGACTGTCTAAATTTTCTGAAAGGTCTGGAAACAGGAAAACCAAATCTGACCAAGCACCTTTTTTTTTTTTTAATACCACCTTTTAATGATCTATAAAGATAGACCTCTTGCTTATGGACTGTTCTAGTGCTCAGAAATCTGTCTTTCTTGCTGGATTCCTTAGAACTTATCTGCATTTCCTTGGAAGATGACTGCATATGTCACAGTCACTAATCTGGTTCAAGTTTGAAAAAAGATATTAAACTGCCATTTTAAATGTAGCACAGTTTTATTGTTGTTCCTGTTGGGTTTTTTAAAAACATATGTCATTTCAGTCACACTCATGCTTCTTTTACAGTGAGCTAGCCAGCATCTGTGATTTGGATTATGTTATGAGGTGACTTGAAATCAGAAGTCTATGTACTGCCAGCAGTGCTTCGGTAGTACCATAAAGGTCAGTGTAGCTACCTGCCCAAATTTCCTCATCTTCAACAGCTAAGTTGTCAGGCCCTCTAGAGGTTTATTCTGTCTGCACTACTGCCTCCACCCTAAGAAAATGGTGCTTGGCATAAGCAATTAGCATGGGACAGACAAAACTAGGATAAAAGGTCAGTCATCTGATACACTGGGGTTAAGCTCCTGGTACCATTGCTCACCTTGTCCCTCTGTACTTCTAAGTTATGCTCTAATGACTCAGACTAGCACGCATAAACCATCAGAAGATGCTGTTAATAGTTCCTTGTTGTCTTTACTTTAACCACCATATTTTCTTTAAGATGTTGTAGAAGACTACAGCCTTTTCTGGTGCATGCAATATGTATTTTGATTTTGAATGTATGTTTTTCAGGCTAAGGACTGAGCTTGATATTTCTAGAACCTAAGTTTTCAGGGCACTTGTATTATATAGAAAACAGCCTGAAGTGTTCATCTGTAATCTAATCACATGAGACTTCTGAAAATCTGAGTTTTGGTTATAACTACTACGGGTTCTTCTGAAAAAAACTCTCTTGGACCCAGTTGCTGCATAAGCAATTATCACAACAATTAGCATCTTATTTTTGTGGTTAGAATTATATGGATGAAATGAATGACATTTCATACTGACCTGAATTTTCCCTCTGCAAATGTACTAGATGTAGCCCAAAACCTTCCCGTTGCCCAGAGTAGATACACCTAATGCATTTCATTGAGTGAGCCACATGCATTAAAATGCTTCTCATGGGTATGTGTACATAATAAGCTAGTCAGTTATGTCTAACACAAATGGGGGAAAAAAAGCACTGGGCATCTTAGAAATAAATGTTTTGCAACCTAGCCCAGATGAAACTCCTTCCACTGTATGAGACTGATGATTGATTGCAATGATATTTTACACTTAGTGATTACTTTTACGTGGTTAGATCTTTCAAAGTAAGACAAAAGAACCTTTTAAACAAAAATACTGTAGCCTGATAGAATTGGTGTGTTTCATTGTTTTTCATTACAAGAAATGGCAAAGTGCTTTTGGGGAAAAAAAGCTCCCACTTAAAAATAAATTTCTATAGTACTAGCTTGCATGTTAAGATAGTTTTCTTTTTTTCATTTGTCACAGATGTTATTAAATTTTACCCAACTTGGAATTTTACGGACAGAAAATGCATTCTTTTTTTCTTTTTGTAACATGGTACTAGTTAAATCAACCCGGGCAAAGATAAAGCAAAACATTGATGCACAAGCTTGGAATGAACATATTCAGTCCCTTCTCGTGCAAAAACCAACAGAAACCCCAAAAGAGTTATTTTTAGCTTTTGTTTTCTCCCGGGATAGATAAATGGAATCAGCTGTGACAGAGACATGATTCACCAGCATGAAAAAAAGACTGATGAAATCCAGGACAAACAAACAAAAGCAAAAAAGGGGTTTAGGAAAAAAGGAGAAATTGTTTTCTTTTTAGTTTGAGTCCATCAGTTTTGCTGAGGTAGTATTCCTCTTTCTCCCACCTCTGCCCTAAAAGTTGAACAACTGTTAGACTCATGAGCAATAGGCAGGAGGAAGCTCTATTTATGTTAGTAGAAGTCTGAGAAGTACCAGAACTCTTATTTCTTTTTCTTAGCCCTTGAAAATATAAATTAAGGCACAACAGATTTTCAAAGGTGTCTGTCAATGATTTAATTTTATCTAAAGTGACTGCAGAAAATTCTTTCCTTCTTTGCCTCACCAATCAAAATGTTACAGATTGGATATCTTTCCATGAACAGAATCTTGTGTTTCTTATAAGACAGAAAGGACTTTGGGCAGGTGACCAGTAGTTACATAATTCTTTTTTTTTTCTGTGTCTTGGAGATATGTAGCTCTGATACATTTCAAGTTTTGCACAGATGGTAGGTATTAAAACCAGAGATGTTGCATGGATGTTAACCAGAAGCTATTAGACAATAATCGTAGAATCATAGAATCACCAAGTTGGAAAAGACCCCCAGGATCATCGAGTCCAACTATTCCTATCAAACACTAAACCATGCCCCTCAGCACCTTGTCCATCCATGCCTNCGGTTATCCAGCACCTTCACCAGCACAGTGCTAACTTCTTTTTAAAGTACAAATCCCTTCAGCTCATGTTTTTCACCAGACTTACAACCACTGTTGCTACTGATTTCTGTTTGCTGTAGTTCAGTGTGTCTGTGTGTAAATTTAAATTGTTGCTTTGTTTGGAAGTTCAAGTGTATACATGTTTCTTATTTATTCCCTATTTTCTGTGGATAGGATTTTTCTTGCATTGGGTATGATGAATTTCAAGTGAACCTAAGCGTGTTGTGTTTGCATGCAACTTTGCCAAATATATTAGTGTCTGAAAATTTGTAAAGCTTTCATGGCAAAACTGTGTTTAAGTTAATTCTGAATCTGCTACCTTTATGTGCAAGCATCACATTCCCAGACAAGTTTCCCATGTCAGGTTTTGCAGAGTTGTGCATTTTCCAGGGCTTTTTGTGGCTGTGAGACAAATTCCTCTTGCTTTTTTCTCCTCCGATCCCTGCTTTTTCTCTCTTTTTTTTAATTACTTCAAAGTAGCAGTATGGAATTGGTGCTTGTGCCTCATTTGATGTAACTTAGACTTCTTGGGCAGGCATTCCACAGGAAAGCCATTTTCACTATTTCCCTGAGGGTGATGCTACAATGCTTTATGAGCTGGGGGAACAGGGGAGATTTCTGCCGGCAGTGCACAAAGGTGCCAAGCTTGCGTGCAGAGAAAGCAATTTTACTCTGTAGACCCACAATAGCAACAAATCTAGGCATGACTTCCTTGCTTTTTCTACAGAAAGAGTAGAGTGAAATTCCCAACAGAAATAGTCAGCAACAGCCTACCAGCTTACTCAAATACAGGGAGCCAAACAATAGGTGAAGTAAATTATGTGCTGTTTAGCAGTCATAGAAACTGTAGGCATTTGAAGGCTTTAGAATCAGGTGTTCATATCAAAGGAGATTCTTCCTCACTAAAGACTGTATTGTTAGAATTTCAGCATGTTTTCCTGGCAGACTATATGTAGTGACTGTGGGCAGTGTTATGTCTGGTAAAACTGTCAGTGCTGCTGTGCTTCCTAAACATTAGGCACTGGTTTAATGAGTACTTACCTGTATGCATGTATTAGGAGCCTGTGGGTGGTAAGTGCAGCATCTGCAGATTTATGTAGCTCAATCTTTGTAATAAATGAACAGCTTGTTTTCCCTCAAGTAGGTGTCACTCAAGTTAACTCTGACTTTACAAACTGAAAAGGCAACAAAATGTGGAGTTTCTTGTGGGAATCAGAATACTACAGGAGTTCTTTATGTAGGATCTCTGGTTTCTTGCTAGTAGCAAACAAGCACATTGAAGTTTCTTTCATGCATTGATTTTACCTCTTTGAATTCTAGGGTTGTGAATGTTTTCTCTTTCAAGGTTATGAGTTTTGGAAAAGTAGTATACTGGTTCAGAAGGTTGCTTATTTTGCCCCTCTACATGTCAGTTGCAGGGAGCAAGAATGTAGCTGCAGATGCAAGGCCAGGAAGAGTCTGTCATGTCTGGGAAGGGGCTATGCTGGCCACCAGTGCAGGATGGGGAAGAGAAGGTGGCACGAACCCAAGTACCTTTTTCCACAACAGCAATCTCAAAGTAGTAAAGTATCATGGGACCTACTCTGGTTCCTGAGCAGTAGAAAGCATGCTGACGGGTGGGATTACCTTGGAAAAAGGTTTGTTCCAACTTTAAGTCCTGTGTGCTCTTTTTCATAAAGTGCAAGATGTTCTATGGTACTTGATGATATTGCAGTGCTTTTCTTTAGTTAGATTTGTGAACATTTTCCTGTCTCTCAGCTTAAGCTTGTCCAGAAATTTGCAGTCAGAATTCAGGATAAGCAGCATTATCTACTCAAACCATCAGTGTTGAATGCACAATGCTGCCAGCATTCCAACACACAGTGCTATGTGCATATGGTACAAGGACACCAACAGCATGAGAAATATATCCAGGATTTAGAGTTATGCAACAGGAGAGAGAGTTATGCACTCTGTAGATTATCACTTAAGAAGTGATCTTTGAGATTGAGCTCTGATAACTATGCACCCTGGTTGCAGTGCAACGTCACAATGTCCTGTTTAACCTATGACCCAGGTAGACTGAGGTGATTGTTCTGTGGATGTGCATTATGTTGATTTTTGTGGAAGGAAGGCATGATACACAGACATTAATTTAATACATGAGATGTATCTAGCCTGAATATAGGACAGAGTGCTTCATCTGTAATTATTGCAGAGGAGTTGCTTGCTGCTGTGTATTCAGTGGTCCAAAAATCTGTCCCAGATTCCTAGAGGGTGTAAATTAATACATCCCTGTTAAGTTTGGGAGTGTTCCATTAATGCATACCAGCTGGTCCAGTGTGTGAATGAGTGACAGCTTATATCCATAACACTCAGCAGTAGCAGTGGTTGATGCTGTTTCGTATATCAGCCTTTGCAATCAAGTGTCTTCTGTTTTTAACTCTTGTTCTGCTCAAGGGAGCAACATTTTAGACCTGTATATCCTAAACATTATTTAATATGATAAATATAGAAAAAAATACGTAAATTTGATGAGAGAGTGGCTGAGTTTCTTTTCATTTTTAGAGTGACAGTCTCTGCTGTTAAATTTGGAAAAGTAGTTAAAGTTCTTTTACATTTCCCATTTACTTTTAGGTTTGAGAGTGTAATGTCTAGTATAACTGTAATTCTTAGTTGATTTTAAGTTTTTGGAATAATGTTTGACACGAGTACAAATAATTTTGGAAACATGATTTTACGTTGTTACAGAAATGAAACATATTCTGGACATATGTATTACATTTGGCTACCCGAACAATTTATATAAGGTTGTATAATTTTTTTATAAGAGTAAATAGAGAGACATGGAGGCTGAGATCATGTTTATGTCGTAAGTTGATGGAAGAAAAAAAAGAAACACAAAAGAAGCAGCCATTTGAGTAAAGACCACCATGCTGAACAGCGAAAATCCATGCTAGCTGTTCTTTGAAGTCAGACACTTAATGCCTTTATGTCAACAGAAATTAAAAGGAAAATTGAAAAAACTGAACTAGAAAGGTTAAGTTGCACATTGGTCACGGCATAGTCCACTATACATTGCAAATGTATAAAAAATGCAGGAAAGTTTTTCAAGTCTTTTTTTTAATGGAACACTTTTGTTGAGTGACTGCATGAGCAGGCTACAACTTAATGCTTCCTTTTTGATTTCCAATTTAATGTCAGAGAAATTGATCCCTAGTGCTAAAGGGTCAGGAGCTACACACAGCCTAATGTATTACACTGTGTGGGTAAGGGAGGCACAGATTTTCTGAATCTGTTAAGTGAAAAGCAGTGCAAGACTGGGATGTAGAGAGGTGCTCTTCTGAAATGAAGCTATGTCATTCTCCTACAATTGAGACTCATCAGTGTTTACATTTGAAATACATGCTGAAGCAGCTGGTTTTTTGCCCATATTCTTTTCTGAAAATGAAAGCTTAGCTTTCTTGACAAGAGCATGGCGGGGTGTTAGTGATGCTACTTGATGCCGTATAACAAATGAAAGAACTCTAAATAGAAGAAGAAGAATGGAAAATTTGATAGCTGAGATTTTAAATTTGCAATCTTGCAACCTGTCTACACTTACTTTAGAGAGCATTTTGAGGTGTATATATTTCAGAGAGGGAGGGGAGAAGTGCCATAGTTAGTCTTGCCTGTAGATTAAACCATGTTGATGAAATTATGAAACAAGTTAAAAATGCAGAATTTTTATGATTCACCATGGGTGTAAAAGACACAACAGTTCACATTTTTAATGATTTTTTTTAAACAATTAGTCTGTCCACTCAAATTAAATGTTTTCATATGTTTCATTCCTGTGTAAAATAGAGCTGGAAAAAAGAAATTCGGTTAATTTCAGAAGTGTATTTATATGGTTAATTTGATTGCCTACTTTGTTGGCAACATAATTTTGTGCTTTAAGCATTCACTTCTTAAGAAATGTAGCATGCGACTAGTATATGTAGTTAAAGCTTACTATAGTATTTCCTAAGCTATCATAAACAATCATTAATGAAAATAAATATGCTTGATTACTGAATAAGGTTTTGTGAATGCACGTACTCATTGGCATACACATACATAACTGCAAGCATTTAGAATCTGGTAGTGTTTAAAAGCTTAACCAAGCTATCTCTTGTATTTGAAAAGAAGCTAAACAATACATTTGTGCCAGAATTAAGGTATCAGTTTCAATATTTGTGTTGAATCAGATCCATTTGTTAAATGTCAGCTCAGCAGTTATTGACAAGAGAATCATCACAGGACCCATTTTCTGGACACAAAGCAGCAGCCTGACAGTATTAAATAACATCTGGCAGTGATCTGCGCTTTTTTAACCATATTTTTTAAACCAGCTAAACATATTTTATCTAAACAAATGGAGAAATTAACATGCAGAGGAAAGAAAAACATTCCAGCTGCAGATAAAAATAATTGCTGAAGTACTATCAGGAGACATCAAGTAGTTGTAGAAGTGTGATTGAGTGGAAGCAGCAAGTATTTTGTATTTTAGCTGTAAAGCAGGACATCAGAAAAGAAAACAGAAGGTCCTTAATATGGTACTATCATTAAAAAAACATTCAGCTAAGCAAGTATATTGTACACAGAGAAGTGCTATGTTTGTAAGAATGTGTATGGAAGGGTCTGAGTATAATTAGAATAGGAGATTTTTGGCTCTGCTTCCTCTCTGTTTCAAAGCCTCAACTGTTCTTGAATCTTTAATAAGTTAAGGAATGCGTACAGTGGAGGAGAGAGATGGCAGAATCTGTTGTAGCAGCTTGCCCACACCAGTTTGCCAAAATCTAAATATCCCTTTAAAAAAAGGCTTATTTTTTTGCTGATGATGTCATTCCTGCCACTGTCAACATGTGACAAGTCTTGGCTTGCCTAAAGAAGAAAAAACCTTTCTAAAATTAACACTGTGCAGATTTAAAACACATACAAGGACTACCATAAATGCAAGATATTTATACCCTTTTTCCATGCTATGAGTTTTCATTCAAGGATAATTTTTTTTGCAAGCATTTTGACTTTTTAAATCTTTGAACAATGTATTTTAACCATCCAGTTTTTTCTTTGTGATTTTACTATAGCTGCCTTAGCTTAAATCTTGGACTGTTTTGATACCAGTGGCCACAACCTGTCCTTTTTTCTATTGCAGTTAATTTTGAGATAACTTTAAATGTCTGTATAAATATAACAAAGCTACAGGTGTTTTTGGAGATGATATTAGTGCATGCTTTCCATAGCACCATGCTAATCTTATCTCTTTTTTTCTTCTATTTTCTTATTTCTTCTTTTATGGAGAAGATGATGAGTGTATTTTTGAACGTGCTTATTATTTGCCATTTTAAGCATCATCACCAGCTGTGAATTGTACAATGAATAATTAATGTTGAATGGCGACCTTGAACCTCATAAAGCTGATTAGTAAGACAATGCATCTGGGAGAACAACTTTAAGACTGTGCTTGTAAAAGAATATCAAAACAGCTTAACACAGTAGGGAAAAGCCCCCTGGAGCCTTTTTAAAACCAATTGCCTACAAACACTTCTAAAAAGAACAACTCCACAGTGGAAGAAAAAGCATGTATAAAAATCCTATGAAGTTCAGAAAATAAAGCAGTCTTTATGCTTAATTGTAACAGAGATATTTGCAGTTAAACACTGCATAACATTATATAGAGAGTATGGTGGCCCAGAATAGAGCATATTTGTCTTCTTTCTAGTTCAGATTGTTACGGCACAGTTGTTTTCTAGTTCACTGGATTCTAAACTCATTCATAAACAGGGACAGGCTTCACTGATACTTCAGAGCAAAAACTGTTTGTCCCGATTCCCTCTTGCAGAGGCCTTTGAAAAACTGTTTATAAACCCAGGCATAGTTCTATTTTATTATTGTATATTGGCAAAGTTAAGTATGATGGAAATTTCAGAAATAGGCAATAATTATTTTCTGAAAAAAGTGTGGTTTTGAGAAATGTATTTATATATTTTTAAAACTTTTTGCATATTCAATAAATGACACTTGTTGCTTTTATTTCTAGTGCTGTGTCTGGGAGAGAGGAATGAGTCCTATCCTTAAGTTTGTCTGAAAGGACCAGGTAGCTATAAAAGACTGGTGAAGGGAATGACTATCTCTTTGAAAAGTGAGAGAGATGTAATTCAAAGTCTGAGATTATGAAGGAGCTGTGTCACAACAGGTCTCAGTTTACCTAGAACTGAAGAACTGAAGCTTCTGAGTTAGACCAGCTGTAAAGCAATGGACCTCTACGTTACATGACAGGGGAGCGGGTATGTGCAGCTCCTTTACTTGACCAGAAGCACATCTGTACGTGTGTGACAAAGTTGCATCAGTCTCAGGCAAAATGGTATAAATCATGAGATCAGTCCTTCATCTGAGTATCTGTACTGAGTGAGTGAATGGAGGGCAAATATTGGTTGTGTTGTTAATTTAATCCATGATGGTGTATATGAAAACATGCCATGGTTCAGTTGTGACTTAAAAGAGCTTTAAATAAAGAAAAACTACTCTTCATTTTCCTTTTCTAAACCATGACCTAAAATATAGACTACGTATTTCATACATTGTTTCTCTTTGCCAATTGCTAAATCTCTTCATATTTAAAAGAATTAATGGGCATCTTTGTGTTAAATGGGTTTATTTCATTCAGAAACTAATTTTCACGTTTTATTTGACTTTTTATTATTTAAAGATCTTAAAGGACTGTAAACAAATTTAAATGAAGAAAAAAGCCAACATATACACAAAATAGACTGTTTTTTTTCCAGTTATGCTTCACAATACTTTTGGAAATTTTATTCCACTTTTGGATGATTTAATAGTAAAAATCTTGAAAAATTTCACTGTTTGGAAAAACATCTGCTGCTCATCCTTAACCTCTAAGTAGTCAGGACTGCTTTCTTAGTATTTCTTTCTTTCTTTTTCTATATCTTCAGTGAAACCAAAAGTATACCTAAATTTGGTCTAGATTTGGCAAATAGTTTGTCAGTGAGGAGCCTTCTTTCCATGGCATTGTTTAAAATATGTTATATTAATTTCTTCATTTTGAAAATCTCTATAAAAGTAGTAAATCTGAAAATTATACAAGATTTAGATTGGTATCAATCTAATTAATTTTATGCTGTAGTGTATAACACTATAGTGTTGAATCACTATCAAATAGAGTACCTTATTTTTAATGAATTGGTCTCATAGAGGTTAAAACACATTGTGTTCACGGAACCTTATGAGTTCTGCACTGTAAATCTAACAGGTTTTTTAAATCTTTGTACAATTTTAAAACATGATGACTAATCTTGACAATATAGAGAAACTTTATGTGGTTCAATTTAATACACTCACTAATCATATACAGCTATACTTAGTAAAATAAGTTTGCTGAAGTTACTGTGTTTTATCCAGAAATGGATTAAATGTTTTTCATGTGAGCTCATTTTCTATAAATAGATTAAGATTAAATACTTTTAATCCTAATTTTAATACAAACCTCAAATAATTATGAATCTGCCATCAAGTTTAAACTAAACTTTTAAAGCTCTTTAACTTTTGAACTGTTTTAGTTTTATACTTCCAGGGCAAAGCCTTCAACATTGTTTTAACTAGTCCCTGAAACATGTTGAAGACTCAGTTTACCATGTATTTGAATGTAAAGTAAATTAAATTATGTTAAAACTATTTATTTTTATTATAAAATGGAGAATCTACAGAAGGAATCACAAGGAACAGTGTCATCCTAAATAAAAGATTTGTCTATTTTTGTAGTGTGGAACTAGAAAAGAACCTCAGATTTTAAAAAATTGTGCCTGCATTTTGGTGCATCACACGTCTGGACAAAATCTGAGGCCTTTTCTGCAAGTTAATCCTGTTGGCTTTCTGTGACACAACACAGGGACTATAGCATGTTGAAGATTTCTGCCTTTGTTTGGCATGTGGCAAAGCCCCCATGTCTTAATACAAAATGCAATGCTACAGGAGGAGAGAAATTGGTAGTAGGCAGGATGAAATCCCATTATGCTGCTCCAGTTCATTTTTGNACAGCTACTAGGCTGGTATTTCAATTCCATCCTGCAGGCTTACACTGTTCCCAGAGAGATCATAGCAGGAGCTGAGAGAGTCCTCCTTGGGCACTCAGTGGGTTATAGTGACATTAATGAATATTAATGGCCTTACAGATCTCATGATTAATACCTATTATCATGAAGCAGAAGCCACAAAGTATACCCCAAATGAACTTTAAGAAACTCAGTAGCTCCCCTTAATAAGTTTATTAGGGGGGAATATGTAGCTTTTCCATTCAGTCTACAGCCCAGATAGGCCTGTGCATGATTTCAAATTCTGCCTTGTGTGGTACAATTTGTTCATTGTTCTGTGTCAGCAACCATTTGTGCCTTTCAGCATCTTGGGTATCTACTGGTTGGAGTTGAAGTGCGGATGTGTTACCCTTTGCAAACTGTTCTGGGCCCTTCACATTGCCTCATCTAATACCAGTTCCTTTTCCTGGTGGTGCCAAGCTCTGCACGAAGAGCTTTATCTGAGACTGTGAGTAGCCCCACTAAAATAACAAAAACTATTTTGAAATGGAATGTGTATTTGCTGAAGGATGTCTGTGCATGTTCTTTGCCATGTACCTGAGTGCTGCTAGACACCAAAATGTGCTTGCAAAGTGGGAAAGCTTGACCCTTCTCATTCAGCTTGGCAAGATACTGCTCAAAACTCTATCAGTTCTCTTATTCTTCAGTCCCTCAGCTTGAATCAAAACTTATCCTGATTATGGATGGCTAGTGTAAATAGCTCTGCTCCTGGTGAGAAGTAGGAAAAGGGACTAACCTGGATATGTTAGACTTTGTGAAGCTTTAGAACCTGTATTGTTAGACACCTTGATACAAGCACAGCCCTTTATAATGGTCTTTTATTGTAAGTTATCTGTTGAGAGCTGATACACATTCATGCTGCTTGTTTTACACAGACCATTAATGAGCATTAAGCCTCGCACTGGAATAGTTTCCTATTTCAGTTATCACAGCTACCTTTTGATTGTGAAATATTCATATTCTGAAAATTAAGCTGGTAGCTTAGGTCTGCCAATTACCACGTTAGTGAAGTAGGAATTCCTGTGCTTTTGGACTCTGATGTGACTTGTGTTTGATTTTTAACATTTATGAACTGCCATCACAACTTGTACAGGTCATTTATGGTAGCTATGTATGATGTTACTATCAGCTTTTCTTTGCTGTCTTGGAAAAGATATCAAATCTTGGTTTGGGATTAGTCACATGTCTGATTCAACAGCATCTATTTATACTCTTGCATTATTTCCAAAGAGAAAAAAAAGAAAATAAATATTTTAAGTCTATTAAATAATAGCTGTACTAATTGATGTTAGAATGAATGTGATATTTTGGACTAGATTGTTTGATTTGCTAATATATTAGGTAAAAGTCACTTTAATTTCAGATAAATTTCTTAAAAAGAGTATGTATTATACAACATTTTCCATGTATGGCAGTTATGTAGATTATAAATTAGACTTGCACAGTGGTATTCTACAAGAGTNCGTCGGGACAAAATCTGAGGCCTTTTCTGCAAGTTAATCCTGTTGGCTTTCTGTGACACAACACAGGGACTATAGCATGTTGAAGATTTCTGCCTTTGTTTGGCATGTGGCAAAGCCCCCATGTCTTAATATATTATATTCTGAATACAGGAGAGAGAAATTGGTAGTAGGCAGGATGAAATCCCATTATGCTGCTCCAATTTTATTTTGAAGTCTTCAGTGATGCTTAGAGGAGATTGGTGACCCTCTTATCTCACATAGGTAAGTTTCATCCTGTTTGAATGTTAGGCAGCTTAACTGCACGCCTCTTTTATTTTGTTGTTCTTCGGTTTAGTGTCGTCATGGGTGTGTGAGTCCCTGCCAAATACTGTAGTATCAGCCAAGAATAAGTTGAGGCTGAATTTAGTACCGCTTTACAATGCCTTCAAAACATTACAGGAACGTATCTGATGTTTTTTCATACTAGTTTGTGGGGGTTTTGGGTTGTTTTTTTGTTTGGTTGTTTTTTTTCCTAAAGCACTTATAGTAAACCTAACAACTCCCTGAAAACAGCAGCATGTTTGTGCTTGAGCTGCACAGAATAAAGATTCTGAACCCTAGATCAAAATGCAATGCTACAGGAGAGGGTGCTTGGCAACCCTCTGGCTTCAGGTCTGTGGCCATCCAGAAAGTTCATTGTGTCAGTGTAGGCAAGTTTTTTTCCACTTGAATGCAAAAAAATTCTGATAAATATTAGAACATTGGCTTTACCTGCCCTGAGCTTTCTATGTATTTATTAGAGCTCTTCATCTTTTTTTTTAACTATTTAACTCTTTTTCTGACACACGGACTTTTTGTGAATTCCCACATCTCCTTTGTGTGTATGAGCATGGGTAACAGTTTTCTCTTGTGTATTAATGACTAAAAATGTATGTGTTTTACATACATTTTAATTACTCTTATTCTTATGCATTGAGCAATATTTTATGAGTGGGATTCAGATGAAGTTAGAAAAAGGACAGCTACTAGGCTGGTATTTCAATTCCATCCTGCAGGCTTACACTGTTCCCAGAGAGATCATAGCAGGAGCTGAGAGAGTCCTCCTTGGGCACTCAGTGGGTTATAGTGACATTAATGAATATTAATGGCCTTACAGATCTCATGATTAATACCTATTATCATGAAGCAGAAGCCACAAAGTATACCCCAAATGAACTTTAAGAAACTCAGTACCTCCCCTTAATAAGTTTATTAGGGGGGAATATGGAGCTTTTCCATTCAGTCTACAGCCCAGATAGGTCTGTGCATGATTTCAAATTCTGCCTTGTGTGGTACAATAAATATTTTAAGTCTATTAAATAATAGCTGTACTAATTGATGTTAGAATGAATGTGATATTTTGGACTAGATTGTTTGATTTGCTAATATATTAGGTAAAAGTCACTTTAATTTCAGATAAATTTCTTAAAAAGTGTATGTATTATACAAAATTTTCCATGTATGGCAGTTATGTAGATTATAAATTAGACTTGCACAGTGGTATTCTACAAGAGTGGGAAGAACTGTGGAGTATCGAACAAGGATAGAAAAAAATGTTTAAATTTAGTGTGAACTCATTACAAGACTTGTGCAAATTGAAAACTGAACTAAAAGATGCACGCTGTTTTTTTCTCTGTCCCCAGAATATAATTTTCCTTATGAATTATATGACAATTTTTACGACATTGTAAAAACCTCACATTTATATTAATCTATCTGCAGTAACTTTTCTTGACTTTTTAAATTCTCTTAACTTTGATATGTTCAGCTTTCTCCACTTAATTGTATTATCTTTTAAAATAGAATGGAATTACATAATTTAGGTTTATTTTATGGACAAGTGTTCACTTGTTTATAATTTTATAGAGTGATTGTAAAGCAGTTTCTCAGAAGACATCATCTTGGAGTTACAAAGGAGAAAATAGGATAGAGCAGTGATGATTTATGAAGTAGACATATATACCATTGACTGTAGAGATTAAAATGCTCACCTTTGCTAGGAGGCAATGAAATGGACTTTCAGATTAATTTTGTTCTGTAAAGGCAAATATTCAATATAGTTCTTTGCTGAAAGTGCCCATCTTTCCCCTCAGTGTTGTGAAGTGCATAGGTGACAGAGAAGTATCTAGGCAATGGGAGGTATTGAAACTACAGAACATCTTTTGTACTCCAAATGAAAATTAAATTGGGTTCTTTTCACAGTCCAGCCTGATGCATATGCTGGCAAAATAAATCACATGCTGGCCAACTACAGATAGCTGGAATACTTTCCAAAGAGCTCCATTTACCAGGAGTTCTGTAACTATCCAGGCTATCAAAAGAGGGGTTTCCTATGAAACTGTGTGACACAGGAAGCAAATTAACATGTGGTTTTATTAACATGTGGTTTTATTAACAAAGATTATCTGATACAATATATTATCTAGTTATTGTTATTCTAACAATTACTACCCATTAAGTGCAAAATGTCAGAACAGATTGGTGAGAAATGTCTTGCGACTGTGAATGAACTTACCATGTGCCATGGGTAGGTGGAATGTACCACAAACTATTCTATTTTTAGCACCCTAAACTTCTTCATATGCTTTCAATCAGGAGACAAGCCTAATGTATGTGAGGTGGCCAAAACAAGCTGCTAGTTGTGGCCTTTCCATTAGCTTTCCATGGTTTTAGCTTGCAGACCGAATGCTGAAAAATACTGCAGCAGCTGGCTGCAGAGTGCTGGCCCGTTTGCTGTAGCCATGGTGTGGAATTTCTCTGTATTGAGTATATTTAGACAGCAGCACGCTTACAAATGTGTTGTAAAATTGGACGCCTGCCGGGGGAGGCTTGGGCCTCCTTGGTTTACTTACTAAGTCTATGTCTCAATGGAGAAGCAAATTTGATTTTTCTCCCCCCTCTCTCACTTTTTCTTTCTCTTTTNAATGCAATGCTACAGGAGAGGGTGCTTGGCAACCCTCTGGCTTCAGGTCTGTGGCCATCCAGAAAGTTCATTGTGTCAGTGTAGGCAAGTATTTTTCCACTTGAATGCAAAAAAATTCTGATAAATATTAGAACATTGGCTTTACCTACCCTGAGCTTTCTATGTATTTATTAGAGCTCTTCATCTTTTTTTTTAACTATTTAACTCTTTTTCTGACACACGGACTTTTTGTGAATTCCCACATCTCCTTTGTGTGTATGAGCATGGGTAACAGTTTTCTCTTGTGTATTAATGACTAAAAATGTATGTGTTTTACATACATTTTAATTACTCTTATTCTTATGCATTGAGCAATATTTTATGAGTGGGATTCAGATGAAGTTAGAAAAAGGACAGCTACTAGGCTGGTATTTCAATTCCATCCTGCAGGCTTACACTGTTCCCAGAGAGATCATAGCAGGAGCTGAGAGAGTCCTCCTTGGGCACTCAGTGGGTTATAGTGACATTAATGAATATTAATGGCCTTACAGATCTCATGATTAATACCTATTATCATGAAGCAGAAGCCACAAAGTATACCCCAAATGAACTTTAAGAAACTCAGTACCTCCCCTTAATAAGTTTATTAGGGGGGAATATGGAGCTTTTCCATTCAGTCTACAGCCCAGATAGGTCTGTGCATGATTTCAAATTCTGCCTTGTGTGGTACAATAAATATTTTAAGTCTATTAAATAATAGCTGTACTAATTGATGTTAGAATGAATGTGATATTTTGGACTAGATTGTTTGATTTGCTAATATATTAGGTAAAAGTCACTTTAATTTCAGATAAATTTCTTAAAAAGTGTATGTATTATACAAAATTTTCCATGTATGGCAGTTATGTAGATTATAAATTAGACTTGCACAGTGGTATTCTACAAGAGTGGGAAGAACTGTGGAGTATCGAACAAGGATAGAAAAAAATGTTTAAATTTAGTGTGAACTCATTACAAGACTTGTGCAAATTGAAAACTGAACTAAAAGATGCACGCTGTTTTTTTCTCTGTCCCCAGAATATAATTTTCCTTATGAATTATATGACAATTTTTACGACATTGTAAAAACCTCACATTTATATTAATCTATCTGCAGTAACTTTTCTTGACTTTTTAAATTCTCTTAACTTTGATATGTTCAGCTTTCTCCACTTAATTGTATTATCTTTTAAAATAGAATGGAATTACATAATTTAGGTTTATTTTATGGACAAGTGTTCACTTGTTTATAATTTTATAGAGTGATTGTAAAGCAGTTTCTCAGAAGACATCATCTTGGAGTTACAAAGGAGAAAATAGGATAGAGCAGTGATGATTTATGAAGTAGACATATATACCATTGACTGTAGAGATTAAAATGCTCACCTTTGCTAGGAGGCAATGAAATGGACTTTCAGATTAATTTTGTTCTGTAAAGGCAAATATTCAATATAGTTCTTTGCTGAAAGTGCCCATCTTTCCCCTCAGTGTTGTGAAGTGCATAGGTGACAGAGAAGTATCTAGGCAATGGGAGGTATTGAAACTACAGAACATCTTTTGTACTCCAAATGAAAATTAAATTGGGTTCTTTTCACAGTCCAGCCTGATGCATATGCTGGCAAAATAAATCACATGCTGGCCAACTACAGATAGCTGGAATACTTTCCAAAGAGCTCCATTTACCAGGAGTTCTGTAACTATCCAGGCTATCAAAAGAGGGGTTTCCTATGAAACTGTGTGACACAGGAAGCAAATTAACATGTGGTTTTATTAACATGTGGTTTTATTAACAAAGATTATCTGATACAATATATTATCTAGTTATTGTTATTCTAACAATTACTACCCATTAAGTGCAAAATGTCAGAACAGATTGGTGAGAAATGTCTTGCGACTGTGAATGAACTTACCATGTGCCATGGGTAGGTGGAATGTACCACAAACTATTCTATTTTTAGCACCCTAAACTTCTTCATATGCTTTCAATCAGGAGACAAGCCTAATGTATGTGAGGTGGCCAAAACAAGCTGCTAGTTGTGGCCTTTCCATTAGCTTTCCATGGTTTTAGCTTGCAGACCGAATGCTGAAAAATACTGCAGCAGCTGGCTGCAGAGTGCTGGCCCGTTTGCTGTAGCCATGGTGTGGAATTTCTCTGTATTGAGTATATTTAGACAGCAGCACGCTTACAAATGTGTTGTAAAATTGGACGCCTGCCGGGGGAGGCTTGGGCCTCCTTGGTTTACTTACTAAGTCTATGTCTCAATGGAGAAGCAAATTTGATTTTTCTCCCCCCTCTCTCACTTTTTCTTTCTCTTTTTCCTCCTCCCCCTCCTCTTCTTTGCTAAAGAGGCATCAGTGACTGGTGAGAAGAACTGACCAACTTGACCTCCTCTCCCACTGGTGGTCATGAGAATAATACGGGAGGAGGTCAAAGGTTAGCTTTTGAATACTCTTAGGAGCTAATTTATTACAAGGAGGGAGTTTCACATTGGCTGAATTATTTTCTTGAAGAGAAGACCACACTTGAGTTTGTTTATGCCTTGTGTTCATTGGGAGTTCTCTTTAGGAGCCTTTCTATGCACCTGTGCAGAGCACAATAACAGCTCTTTTCTGCAGGGTGGAATAGCCGACAACGGGAGAAATTAATAGGCTAGCCTGGAGCAGAACCTGGAGGGTATTTGATTACAGAATGTAGTCCGGAGGGTTGGGTTTTTTTTCATTGTAACTCCTTTTTTCCTCCCCCTTTTCCCCTTATCCTGTTGCTGGATATTTTATGGAGGAGGGAAGGAAGGAGAGCACATTTTCACAAGCATCTTGCTAAGAAATAAAGGAAGGGATCCTTAAGGAAATTAAGATCTGGCTTCTCTGGAAGCTGGTGATAGTAAAAGCTGCTGTTCTTCCATTTATTGCTTCTGATTGCTGTTGGGATGCAAGAAAATTATATATTCTACTTGCATTTCTAGTTGTCTTAGCTGCCTAGAACACTGTGATGACGTTTAAGTTTGGAAATTATTTACCTAGATTTAAGTGTCCTGGCTGTACTTAATCTCTCTGCTACTCAGCTGCAGCCCAGCAACCCACTCACATTCATTCCTCATGGTTTTGTACAGTGTTTAGTGATTTCTCAAACATCACTTACAGGCAGACAAGGCAGCTGTGGCTGGATGTTCTATTGAGAATCCCATTCTCCAGAAAATCTTGACCTATTGCAGTGCTTTTTACTTTTACAAAACAACCACTAGCCTTTGTTTGCAGTTTAAAGAACGTCTGTTCTGTGTTATGAGATACTGAAAGTTACACTTTCTGTGCACTGAAATCTGTAACTTTGCCTGAATGTTCTACTGATTTAAATTTCTCCAGATCGTTGAGAAAAAATTTTGAAAGACAAATTTGTAGAAACAAAGCAGCTTTCTTTAGAATGCAATGGGCTTAGAAGGCTGAGCCTGCTCAGCAGTGGAACTTGGGTTTGTTGGGGGAGTTTTACATATCCCACATTTCCAAGTACCAGGACTAGGTAAGCCTCAAGCTTTAAGTATGCTCATTAGCTTTGTGTGTGCAGGCAAAGAGACTGAAGCCACTTTGCAGGGCTTGAGAAGGGATTATGTAGTTCCTGGAGCTGTAGCCAAATTTAAGGAAGACAGACTTTCTGCCCACGACCTTCCGTCCCCCTCTGCAGTTTACATTTGGTCTTAAATGATATTTGCCTGTTAAATTTTTGGAGGGACATTTACAGCTGCTTAGCAGATATTGCTGCTAAACATTTATACCTGTTAGGTTATATTATAAAAGTCTGTTCTTCATGCTAGTGGACACAGTGGGAGGCAGGATCACCCCTATAACACAGAGGAAGGAACACCTGTCCCAGGCCCTCCCACGACTGTCAGAGGGAAGCATCAGCCCCATGGTTCTGCACGACCCATCAAAGTGAGTCAAAGGGAATATCTCTTCAAGTAACCTTGCAGACTGTGGGGTTCACTGCCTGGTGGTATGGAACTCATTACGTGGTGCAAGGGATGAGAAATCATGGGACTGTACAAAACTCACTATGCGATATTTGGTGGAGGAAATAAAGGTAGAGAAAGGGATAGCTCAAGGAGCTTTGGGAAGGAAGTGGGGAAAATAGAAAAGGGGAGAAAAGGGGCTAGTCACATGCAGATACTTAATTGTTAGTACTTGTCTAGCCATGCCCTCTGCCTGATCAGCAGTCTGTCCTGTATTCTTATTAAACTCCACTCTTTTTTTTCAGAAACTCTTTATTCTATGTGCAAGTGTCCATAGAGAGGTCAGCAACTGGAGTCAGACCATAAGTTACAGGGGTTGTACATGTGTTGAACCTGCAATTGGTGTAAATGGGGATTTTCAGATCACTCTGACTGATAGACAATACGAAGCCAGACTAGACAGTGAGTAGGCTCAGGAACCTAGGTAGAGGCCAGAGGGTCTGAGTTTGCAGATCTAGGAATCAGGACATTTATGAGGGAGACTGTAGGGCTTGAGGTTCAAGTAAGTGTACACATATGTGCCTCTTAGTGAGACGGCTGGAGATGAGAGGGTTCAGGGACTGATTACTGAGTAGGCCAACTGTCTAACACCAGTTACTGCAGGAAGTCCTTCTCTGGACCCATTCCAACAGCTCCATACCCTTCCTATATTGAGGATTCCAGAACTGGGCACAATATTTCAGCTGAGGTCTCACAAGAGAGGAATAGAGGGGCAGAATCACCTCCCTTGATCTGCTGGCCATGCTTCTTTTGATGCAGCCCAGGATACAGTTGGCCTTCTGGACTGCAAACGCAGGTTGCTGGCTCATGTCAAGCTTCTCACCAATTGGCACCCCCAAGTCCTTCTCTGCAGAGCTACTCACAATCACATCATTCCCCAACCTGTACTGAAATCGGAGATTGTCCTGACCCAGGTGTATAATCTTGCACTTGGCCTTGTTGAACCTCATGAGGTTCTCACAGGCCTGCTTCTCCAGCCTATAAATGATCAAGTTACAATACGTGCAGGCCAGAAACTGTAGTTTCTTCCACTTGGACTGTGTCTACATCTTTTACAGCAGTATAAATACTACTATCTATGTGATAGCTGAGTTTACTCTTCCGTGACACTGAGACATTGTAGGGCACTACTGGAGAGGGCATTGTTGTGGGCAGTAGCCCATTACTGATACCCAACCTATATTAAAAGAGTGGCTCTGCTTTATTATATATTTTCTCTGCTTTTTCATCCACTGTTGGTTTTGCTATGCAAAGTTTTGTCTTTTGTTTGATTACAGAATAACCACTGCTGGTTCGATGGGGTTCAGAATTGTGTTGATAAATGTAATCAATGTAAGCAAAGCTGAGCAAACCTTTTCTGAGTGGGAACTGGTGTTAGGCAAACAGGTTTGACGTATTGCCCACATCATTGCTATTGGAGAGTCAGGGCTTGGCACAGCTTAAGGTTTTGACTTCAGGATAGCTTCTCTGTATTGGATTGGATGAAATTTACTATATGCCAAACTTGCTTCTGTTTTCTTCACAGGTGAAGGAATTTTTATACCAATCCAATTCAACAGGCAAAATAATATCATGTTAATAAATTATGTTGATATATCATTTGGCAGAGTTGAGGCAACGCTATCATTAGTGCTTACGATAAGTGGATCTTGGCATGTTTCAAAGTTCTCACATGTAGAAGGTAAAGTGATAAGTTTCAGCTTCCTCAAATAGTTGTCAAACAAGGGTCCTACAGTGTTCTGCTGTGTTTCCTTTCTGGTGACCCAAGGACATAGGTAAATTGTATTCCCTGTATTTGATCTCCTTAAAGGTACAAAATGCAGGCTCAGTGAGCCCAAATGTGTGAAATTCAACTGATTGCAATTTCTGTGTTTATTATGTAAAAGTTCTTTTTCTGTACAGATTTAAATCTGATTGCTAGTATATTTAACTAAGCAGCAAATAATTACATACACCATCTCAAGAGCCTATTTAACATTTTTTCTTGTTTGTGTGTAGTTGCGGTCTGCTTTATTTCCTCCTAGAGAAGATTTCCTTTCTTTTTCTTCCCTTTCAAAATACAAATGCTTCAGCTATTTAGCTAAATTGATAATGAATACCAAGTAAAGATGATACTCTGTTTTTTTCTCTTACATGTTAGTGACATTGAGAGTATGTATGGACTCGAGGAAATTTTGATTTCTAGCAATGAACTTGCTGCTTATGATTGATAATAACGTTTAGTGCTTCAACGTTACAGTGGTTTGCCAAAACTGTGAAGTCTGGTAGACAGTAATATTCTCCATGTCTTTTCTACTTTGAAAAGTCACATTCTTCATTTTGATTTATAATCCCTTACTTATTTTTAGAATAATCAGCCTGCCAGACTGAAAAATGTGAGAAATGAAGGTCAAGATAGATTTTACGATGCCTAAAAGCTGTGTAAAAAGATTGAAGTGGTCATTACATAGTGGATGATCTACCCTATATAACCAAAAAGTTTTGACTTGTGTAAGAATAACTGTAATTCAGAAGCTGATAATTAAATTATTCTTCATGGAATTTTGTTTATTCACAAATAAGTGCTATCACATCATCTTATTCTTAAACTAAGCATTTGTAATACTTGGCAATGTAGGGAAAAATAACTGTTGCTGTATTTATTTATGGGGTTTTTTTTTCTTAATTCCTGTAGACACTGCTTTTTTGTAAATTTATAAAGAAAGAAGCAGCTTATTGAGCAGTTTTTAGTTAATTATTTACTGCTTCTAAAGCTTTTAGAAGAGAAGGCTCTACATGAGTAAACATTGTGTATATACACGTACAATCACTAATCCTGTAAAGAATTTTTATTTTCCTCTTCTAAGGGGAAAAAAGAAGTGTTTTTGCAATAAAGAGTCAATAAAGTGGAAGAGATTCAAAACCGTATCTTCTCTACAGAGCTACTAGTTGATTAGCTGCTGTGTCCCTAGATTGTATGTTGAAAATATCATAGTTCTAGCAGTCCGCTATGGTCTGAAATGAAGGCTTTGAGTGGGTGAAGACTATTTGCAAGATCTCCTGCTGAGCCTGCTAAGACATATATTGTGGGGAATTTTCTGGAGTTTTGCCAGCTGCAAACAGAGGGCCCCCAACAAGCCTATTAAGGTAGGAATGAGGTTGGAATGCCACACTTTGCTGCACTCACTTTTCCGCTATCCCTGCTCTGCTGACCACCAGAGTAAAAATAAATTAGTGGATTTTTTTTCACTCTGTCTGCCATCCCTTATTACATGTTGTAATTTATAAATAGTTCATCTTATTAGCTATGATTTTGTTGTTGTTGTTTTGGTTTTAATACTTATGAATTAGAAATATATTCACATTGACCTTCCTCCCTGCAAGTAGCAGGACAAGATGACATACGTAGACTTTGTTTTGTTATGAAGCTGTAAATCCTTACTGATCTTTCGTTGATGTAGTTTAGAAGGTTCAGAAGTAAGCCACAGTTTTTACATACCATTTTAATGGTTTTTTAAGAATGCTATCATTGGGAAGTCCTGTCAATTTAACTCATTTGTGGTTCATTAAAGTGTTGCATCTTGGTTCCCAGACCTCAGTTACCAGTTGTGAGCCTGATTTTCATGTTCTACTATGTGGTGGAAAGCGTGGTTTATGATAGAAACAGAGTTGTGGACTTAAAATTGGGAAAGGCTAGTAATTTACCATAATACTTAATGACAGTAGGAGATTTTGAAGGTTGGGCACGGGTGTCTAATAAGGAGGTTTTCTAAAGAGAAATGTTCTTGGATTTATTAAAACAATATAATTCTGGCATAGGCTTCTTCCATGTGGTATTAAGCATCAATTGTGAAAGTTTGGAAAGTGATTTTTAAATTTTTTTTGTCCGTATAGGTTGTTCATCTTCAAATCATTTAGCATTAAAGTACTCCACTGTATGTTGCACACAGATGTGTTTTAACGTACAAACTGAACAGCCTCTTGCTCTTTTCTTCAAGATTTCAGAACTAGATTTTATAGGTTTTGGCAGTCTGCACCTAGATGTTTCAAAATTGTTCTATAAGCAATATCTTGTGGTCATAAATTATCTCAACCGCTTTAGGTTTATAAAAACCCTACATAAATCTCCATGTAAGCACAACAATAAAAAGTGCAAATGTGTTTAGTAATGTTTCCTGGGTCACCATTGCTCTGAGTTTGTGCATAGCAGTACCCTAAGAAATACAACTGGAAACCTGTCTTATTACCTATTTGTTAGCCCCCAGCATTACAAACTGCAGTAGTAAAATCAGTAAGCTTTGCTGTTTATTACCCTTTTGTTATGTGTCAACATAAGTGGACCACAGGCACTCCAAGATAAAACAGGAGGAGGCTTTTTTCAATATTAATAGTGCAGATGTTGGATTTTTGCCTCCTTGGAGCCAACAAACCAAGTTTGATTGTTGTGGTCTTTCTGGGAAGTTGACTTCATGCAGCCTCTGGGTTCCCTATTTACTGGATGAGAGAGCATTGCTCAACACATGGCTGCCATCACTCTCGGTCGTTTTGGAAGAATGCTATCTAAATGACTGAGCAGTTATTGGAAACATCCCTGCAAGTTCAGCTGTTCTGTGTGCTTTATGAACTTATGGGAGAATGCGGTTCTTGCTTCAAAGAGCTAATAATGAGGTTCAAAATGAGGCACACCACATCAAAAGAGAGATAGAATATAGGAGGGAAGGAAGACAGAAGAAACTGAGGTGCTTTTTTTGCAGTGGGACATAGCAGAATCATGCCTTGAGTTCCTAACTGGTTTAAGTAGCTCAGTTTAACAGTTTTAATTGTGGTTGCTTCAGCCAGTCCCCCTTTCCACATATGTTCCCCAGTTCACAACAGAACTCAAGCTGAATCCAAAACCTGCTCTGCTTTCCTTAGCAGAACCATGACCCAGATATTTTAGCAGCTAAATGGATGCAGAGCACCAGACTCTGCTGGTGAAGGTGAACTATAAAGCTGGTGAACACTAAAGCAACCCATGTGGAAGTGCAAGCAGCTGGATAAGATTTCTGTTGTGCACCTGATATACTGGTCCAATTACATTTTATATTATAGCTGCAAATAAGTTAGTAATAGTAGAAAATACTTCCTCACAGGCATTTGTGAACACGCTTCTCTAGTAACCTTTTAGCTATAGTAAGCATCAGTTTGTGAAGGGTATGACAAGGTTTGCTCAAAGGATTCTCTTTTTCAGGTAAATGGTGAAGCAATATGTAATATATTCTTCAGTTAATGATGTTGCCAGTCTCTTCTTGGAATAAATGGACTATGATATGCAAAGTAGGTAGGCCAGATGATTGACAGGACATGCTGCAGGAAAGAGTGAATCTTTATTGTATCTTAGATTCTAAGATTGAGAAGAAATACTGAAAGCAAGTTGACTCAAAAAGAAAGGGAACTTTGGATGACTGAAAAAGGTGCAGTAGGACTGTTGGTTAGAAAAATGTCTGTGTGAGTTTTTCCTGAAGAATGAATATTATTCAATATGACTATGAGAAGCTGAGTTCCAAGTCCCGTCACAATATTCAGCAGGGAGTGCAGCTGAACCTGGGTCTCCTATTACATGCTCAGTAAATGACAGAGCAGGCAGGACATTAGAGTGGACATGTTTTTATTTTGTCAGAGATCTTTTTTCCTGAGGCTGAGAAGCTTCCCGTATCACAACTGCTATGAACATAGCCTTTAGAGATCTTCTGGTTTCAGTTCACTGTGGTTTCTCACAAAACTGCCACAAAACATAATCTTTGAAACATAGATTCCAAAGTGATGGTTGTATACATATGAACCTATTCTACACTGTGGATACATCTCTTAATAGAAATTATGAAAACCAACAAACACTGTTTCATAGGTATATAATACCTAAAATTATGACAGTATTATGTTTGGAAACGTAAATTGTTCTTTTGATAAAATATTAAAAGGTAGATAGGTTTGTGCATTCAGAATACATAAAGCCAAAACTCAGATCTAGTATTAATACTTGGTCTAATGATTTCCTGACAACTGTTTACAGTACCTCAGTATTCTCATGTAATAATCTAAACTGGTTTTTTCCCCTTTCTTCTCTTAAATTTAGGCTTTAAAACCTGGCTTGATCAAAATAGAGTAAACTTGGCATTCTTACTTCTTTTTCTTGTTTGTTTATTTAAGCTGGATTTTCACGTGGTCAGCATCAAGAACTGAGAAAGTTGTTGTTTTCTGTTCACTAGACATTGAAGTGTAAGATTTGACTTTTTCTTACTCTGGTCCTGCATTTCTTGTTGTTTGTAAATTTTATTTTTTAATATCTATCTTTGAATATGCCTGCATAATTAAAGATGGTATATGGAGCAATACCTAGAGTGAAGAGGGATTCAATTCTTACTCTCATTTTGTAAGATATTTATAGCTTTGCAAACAGCTTTCATTTAGACTGAAACTACCCACTTCCGTTGCTTTGTGGATGAAACATTCTCCTGAAAAATTATGCCCATTTAAATACGTTTTTCTGGCTGTGAAAAGTACTTTACCATTTATGCATATGTAGAAATACACCTTGTATTTTAAGTTGCTAGCTTTTTTTAAAAAAAATAAATAAATATTTCTTATCTCTTGCTCCCACAGGGTTTTAGGGCTTTGGAGGGATCATAATCCCGGGTCATACATCTTAAGAAAATCTGTTTTGATATGACTGCATTATAGAGGTTTGATGAAAACAGTTTATGCATGCACACTGGCCTTTCCCTCTTTGATCTTTGTCTTTGCAAAGATCACTCACCATTCCATTCAACCTGTGTGTATAAGTAAGCAGAGTTGATTTTCATTTGTTTGCTGAGCTGACAGATATGGTCTGTAAGGTGAGAGTGGACTACTTTTGTGCTCTGTAGCCCCTACATACACATTCTAGTTACTAACGTTGATTTCATAGTTTTTTTTAGAAGCTAGAATCAGAATTTTGTTTATATAACAATCCCGTATTTGTGGCATGTGAAAGAATGAGAAAAAGGCATTACTCTAATCCAACTCTTATGTCTCATGGTTGAACTGTACCAATCATACTTTCATCTTTTCCCAAGGAGACAGCGTTTATGAGATCATCCTCTGTCTCTCTGGTTTTGTCAGTCTCCTCTTCCCTACCCCTCCCTCTTTCTCCTTCAGTCCTCAGCAATGACTCTCCAACCTTCTGATCAAGCTCAGTCACATTTTCTAGAGGAGGAAAAGCCTGAGAAGTCTTAAATTCCTAGAGGAGTCATGAATACTGGAAGTCAGATAGTGGAGATAAACACAAAGGACTTGCCTTCCAAGGAGGAAAAAGCTTACAGTGCAAATGCAGTCCTTTTTAGAATGCAGATAATCCACACAGAACAGTTCTAAACAAAGGCATTGTTTCATGAATTCTAGCGTTTGCAGATACATTTGGGGCTAGCATACTAAATGTTGTACTTAGCATTAGAATTAATCACAGAAATGCTATTGTATGGAAAATTTATTTTCTTTACTTATTTGTGTGCTTTCTTTGTATGTGATACTTAGCCAGCTGGTGGATGGAGACACAGAAACACTCCATCAGCTATTCAGGCTGAGTTTTTAGAAGTCAGCTCTCAACTTTCTTTGCTTCCATCTGTTTCTACTTCTAAATGAACTTAAGGTATATTAACATGAAAAGTAGGTGCTTTTTACAAAGGTATGAGAGATGTTGTAAAGGTGAAGCAGTTTCATTATGAATGTCTCCTACTCTTTGGAATATAACTATGGTACTGAATGCTTCTGCAATCCGAACACATTTTCTGTGGATGTAATATGTTACTATATGCTGCATTTTCCTTTTTTTTTCCTCAGATGGGAGGAAACTTTTCCTCTTCTCCTGTGTAAGTCGTTGGTAATACTCCAAGAGATTCTGTGACGGCAAGTACAGGTCCTGGCTGAGGCTGAACAGTTCCCCTACTTGCCTCTGGGAATCATGTCCAGGTTGGCTCTGCAGATACCATTGCAGGGTGGAGTCTTTGCCCAGAGTTTTTAAATATCATGTAACATGGGTTGCTAGGTATTCAGAGTAAGATTGGTGACGGTATGTATAGCAATGCAGGAGAAATCATAGACTTCAAATAGGAAAACATAGGACACATTTTTCATTTTTGTAGTTTTCAAAGGCCCATATTTGGGGTTAACTTCCCAGGAAGGATTAAATAATAATAAAGACTGTACGTATGCAGACATATACATGCATATGTATTATATTTTGTCTTATAACGAAAAAGCTACATAGAATACTCTGATCATCGTTGACCAGTGTTAAAGTTTTCTCTTTTCTTGTGTTTTCTGTT
This sequence comes from Piaya cayana, assembly GCA_013389865.1. NCBI lineage: Eukaryota > Metazoa > Chordata > Aves > Cuculiformes > Coccyzidae > Piaya > Piaya cayana. The sequence goes on from WAAB01002272.1 coordinate 337,024, forward strand.
CATCATCAAACTGTAATATAAAGGCCTGACTATGTGGTCATGACTCACTAGCAGCTGATGTCAGCAACTATGCAGTCTGTTGTTTATCTCAGAGTTGAAGAAGGATTTTTATGCAGAGAGCTGTACTTTTTGATATTTAATATTTCAATCTCACTGACAGTCTGAAGCAGAGAGGGGTCATGACTTAACTTGTTGATGAAGTAAATAGAACATTATTGATGCTATAAGCATAAGTAATATTCATTAGAAAGACCACATTAAAGTCATGGACTTGAAGAGGCAAGTGTTTGGAAACCAGGACGTGCCAGATTTATAATTGTCTTTGTGATATTAATTCAGTCATTACACTCAGAAGCATAATAACCAGAAATGGTTGATAATTCAGTAGCAGACATTTTGCTTATGCTAATGTATTGTTCAGAATACATTAAGTATTTTAGAATTCTGTAATGACATATGTCAGGAAAAATGAAAAATAAAAATAGACATCTGTTTTCCTGTCAAAGTGATACCTTGGCAAGACTGAAACAAAACTGTTTCAGTAAGCTGCTAATTTCAAATTGGTAGCAATTAGGAATGCATTCTTTATTTGTCTGGCTACAGTTTCATGAATGTGTACAGAGTAGATGCACAAGAAAGCTATTTGCATGTCAGACTTCTGTAGTTCTCTCATTCAGGGTGGGATGTTGTTACCTAAACATAAGTAGCTGTTGTCCTTTGAGACACTAAGGTATCCCACCTGGCTCCTGGCTGCTGTTTCTGAAGGGTGCAAGTCTCTAATAGATCTTTTCTCCCATCTGTAAGATCTGTGCTGGCATTTCAGATGCCTTATTGCTCTAGTGCTTACACAAACAGTTAACTTCACGCTTATGTTCCAGTTTGCAAGGTCAGTTATTTTTGAAATAGAGTTGTAATAATAGTGTTAATATGCAGAGTTTATCGCATGATGTTAATTCAGATAAAAACAGATATTTGTAGACCAGATGTCAACATCTTCAAGTAGTCTGGCACTGCAAAAGTTTGCTAAATGGAATGAGACATGCAACAGGAAGAGGAAAACACAGTAAATTAATGTATGTAACTGGATTTTCTGCTCCTAGGGGGGTGTGTGGGCTCATGCATAGTGAAATAACATACGGCAACATCCTAGTGAATGGAACAGTGGCAATACTGGTACAAACTAAAGGCCTGTCCAGCTTCTGTCACCATCTGTGATCAGTAGCAGATGCTTAGAGAATATCATAATAAAATCAGGACAAGTGTACAGTGATTTGTACTTAATAGCCCTCTCTAGGATTCTGAACCATTCAAGGATATACCTATTCACTTTGAATTCATGAAGTCACTTTCTAAACCGCTATCCCGTTTACTCATCTAAGACCATTTTCTGCTTTACAATCAAATAGACAGTGATTTATTAGTGAACTTCCTAGGAAGATAAAAGAAAGTTATTCACATTTCTAGTTTCAGCTTCTGGTTTTGGACCTACAAAGAATTATTATTAATTCGCAAAAAAAACTTCTGGTACAATATTTCTCAGTTTACCATCACATGTGGAGTTGGTTTATTTTTTTCAGCACTAAAAAAATGCAATAGGTTTTTTTTTGTTAAAAGAATTCTCTTCAGAAAGCTGTAAAAATATTTCCAAAACTTCTTTTCAGTATTTTTTTTTTTTTTTTATCTATCTAGTCACTATTGTTGACATAAGAGAAGGCAAAAGGTGGGGTTGCTCAGCATCTATTTGGAACTACTTTAGCCTTCATCATTTCTAGTAGATGAACTATAAACAGATGTAAGTCTATTTTAGTTCTGGATTAACACCCCTCTTTCTTACACAGCAAAACAGCAAAACATACTGAGCTAGATGGTAATCCTTTGAGTAATTAATTTTCTTTTGCAGAGTTAAAAATTATTCTTGGATGATAGTTTGTACTGAAGGTTTAGCCTTATTTTGTACTCCATTGACATTCTGAGCAATAAAGGGCTCTGTATAGATACAATTGCACTGTAGCTTTTTTCCTCTACTTATTCTGAGTGAACTATGGGTTAATGTAAATGTCGTGTTTTCATAGTCTGATGGAGTAGCTTTCTTGCCACCAAACCAGATTCCATAGAGGGGGTTTTGGTTTTGGGTTGGGTTTGTTTTGTTTTTCCAGAGATCCTGGCTTTGAGTTGTTGATGTTTTCCATTCCTTTTTGAAATAAGATACTCTATGTATTAAATGACAGAATAGAAAATATGATCCTTTGAAACTTTACTGTTTTATAATTCAGTATATCAGCATTGGCTTATATATGTTCAGGATTTATATTAAAGTTTTTCATTACCTGAGTGAAGTTCCAATGTTTTCTTAATTCTTGCAATACAGTATAAGGCCTTAGATGTAGTAGTGGCTTTCTGCATTCTTCTCAGTTCATAGCATGCATTTTGCTGTTACACAGTATTTTATTATTTTAAAGACTAGCATTCATCTTAAAAGATTTCTAACTCTCATACCTATCTTTGGGATGGATGAAGGGCAACAAAAAGTATAGATAGGCACCTAACTTAACTGAGAAGAGGAAAGGTTTTGGGGCGGCAAGTATACAAGAAAAAGAGTGCTCTTTTTATGGCTTGTTGCTGGGTGCAAAATACAAATTTTTTTTTGGTTAGTTTAAAATTCCCTGTTAAGAAATTTTTAGAACAAGAGTGATGTGTATCTTTCCCCATTACATTTTAGGAACAGTGTGCCTGAGCATGCTACAATGATTCATAATGAAATAGTAGTTAATATTTCTTATTTTCTGGTGGCTATGCCCATGGATTTCTGGTAGATTTTATACAGATTTTGCTATCCAAGTGTAGATGTCATATAAGTAAAATATTTATATGATTAAAACACAATTATAATTGAAAGCAATAAGCTAAAATTAAAATATTTTGTAGGAAAATAGTTTAACTGACATTAGTTGTCCTCAGGCATGAATGTTTAGCTTCCCTGCAAGGAAATCTGAGGAGGCAACTGTAGAGATGGCTCTTCCTCTCATCCTTTCCTCTCCTTTCCTTTCTCCTCATTCTGTGTTCTTGAGAAACAGGGTTCTTCAAAACTGTTTTAAATTCCAGATTGTGTCATTATGGAAAGTTGAACAAATTCAGGGTTGTGACTAGATGATTCAGCTTTTGCTTCTGTGCTCTGCAGCTGGGATTTTTTCTTTGTCCAGGAATAATAGGAGTGAAGGTAGAAGACATTAGGAAAGTTGAGTTTTCTGTCTGCTTTGTTAGGAAGGTGTTCAATTTTCAGATGTTCTGGGGTCTGTGCTGTTTCTTGGACACCCCATATTTTCATTACAGATTCCCAATCTTCATTTAGTCAAACAACAAATTTTAATGGTTGGCTAAAAGTTAAAATGTTTTGTCACAGTGGTTGTCAGCTGTGCATTTGTAATTTCCTGGCTAGATGACTACAGTGTCTTCTAGCAATATACCTGGAAGACTTAGGAGAATGTAGAAGGAATATATAAAAGTAATTTTCCAGTGGTTATGCAGGACATCCACTGCTTGTGGGTACCTTGTTTTCTGTGCTGCTTCTGTTGTATAAATCCTTCTATATCCTTACATAATTCCTGCATTGGAGAGGACAACCTTAAAAAGAACAACAAAAATTGACCAGAGCAGCTGAGCTATATAAATGTTGACTAGCTAAGTGGACTCTTCTCAGTGTTTATGCTTATTTAGAGAGTAGGTAGTTCATGTGATCAGTGGCCATACACTGACCTGTTGTTTACATCTCTCCATAAAGCAAGATCGTGTCCTGGTAATTAACATCAGCTGTTAGCAGAATCTGGACTCACACATGCGAGTTTAGGATTGCCCTAATTCTGCTTCCATCTATGTCTATGCAGTAAAAATTTCTAAAATCCCTCTCTAATGCAGTACAGTTATTTCTATAGCCTTAATTGAAGACTGGGGAAGAGTTTATATATATATGGAGTACACACATTATTGTAGTTGTAAGAGACTGCCCAAGGTGGATTTTGTAAGGGAAGGGTAGTGTCATTGCATAGCCTAACTCATACTATTGAAACACAGGGCAAAAAGTCCCTAAAACTTTCCAGTACCACAGCATCATGTGTTTCCAATATTTTTGTTGGTCAAATCAAAGTGTGAAATCTCTCTCAATCCTTGTGTTGTTTGTATGGAAGCGCTCTGCTGTTCCTTGGCCTCAGCCAAGTCTTGGTTTTATTTGACTGGCATAAAATCAGAAACACCTATTTTTTGTGAGTACAGCAGTGTTTCTCTGTATTGATCAGTTATTCAAAACTAGTCTGAACACACTGATTATTTTAAGGCATACACGCACAGAGCATTTTCTTCTCATTGCTGGGGGGTGCGTATGAGACAGTTGTATTTGACATCATTGATAGGAGAAACAAAAGAGTCTTCATTTACTATGAAGTTTGGATTTTATTAAATAATTTTATATTCTAGAAGTTTAATTAGTTAAAATCACTATGTGAACTGATTTTTTTTAGATTTAATAGATTTATCTCTTCAGATTTCCCTGCAGATGTACCCCTCCCTCCAAACTTGTCTTACAGTCTTTACTTAACCTAATCATGACGAATTTTTTTTCAAATTACTCAAAACCAATCCCTTATGCAAACTCAGAAAATTCTATTGGTATTGCTGTCAAGAGCTATCAAGACATTGGGCTTAGACCTATGTGGGCAATTATTTTGTAAACAAACTTGGAAAATGGCAAGGTAAATTCCACTCAGAAGGTTAAAAATAAAATAATGTGATTTGGCCTCAGTTTTCCCGAAGCAGAGTATGTGCCTATATGGTATTAATTTCTAAATCTAGTTTCAAGTGTAACGCCATAGAGAATGATCATAGACATTGTTCTGAAGTGTTTTATCCTTTAAATCACGGCTGTCTTACTGACTGCCTTCATCTGATCCGAAAAGTATAAATGAACTCCAAGGCTTTGATCTGGAAGGTTCAAAACTCAAAAGGGATTTTCAAGGGCTTTGAAGTTGAGCTCTAGAAGGGACAATGCACTGTGCACTTATTCACTGGGGGAGTGCTGTCATCATACAACCAAGCCTTTGCCAGTGTATATTCATCACAGTGTTTGATGTAGCACTATTACATTAGTATTCATTTTGGTTTAGAATTAGAGAAAAAAAAGGAGCTTCTTTTGCTGTTTGACTCCATTTATTAATTGAGATAAATAAACCTTGATTTTCTTCTAACAGAATTTTTCAGCATTACGAAGAAGTGTCTCTTAGTATCATACTTCCCATGGTTGAAAAAAGTGATAAACTGCTCAGAAAGATACTTCTGTCAGCAGTTTTCACTAAGTGATAGCAGGCAAGAAAAATTTATGTAGGCTTTTAAAAAATGCCATGTGAAAGCCTCTTCCAAATTTAGAAAATACCCTGTGCCCTACACTTGAGATCACATAGTCAAAATCCTGTTCCTGAAGTAGTTATGATTAAAGTCACAAAGGTGGTCTGATTTTATCATGTTGCAGGGTGGCATTTGTGGAGTCCAATGAACTATGTATGCCTAAAATAACAATCAGAACTCTAGTACTTTCTTCTGACATAAACTTTTGAATTACAAATATGGGATCCATCTCACGGAGATAGAAAGTGACTTGTAGTTGAGCACACCTTCACCATTAAATCTTCAGGCACGGAAGGTATGCCTGGATCTGAAACTACTGCCAGAACTACAGAGTAGGACACAACTGTTGTGTGAGTTTCCCTAGAAAACTTGATAAATATATTTTGGTTATTCTGTCAAAAACTTTGGTGTTTTAGGTTTTTATCTGTGCCTTTTAGGTTGAGCTGTGTGGTACCTCATTGATAAGAACATTTGAAACCACTAAGCTCATATCTTTCATGACCTGAAGCAGATTAAAACAGAACCTTTTGCAGATGAAAGGCTTGTAGGTTTATCTTTTCTACTACCTACCCTGAAAGAGCAACAAACTTCTTTCTGTAATTTCATGGCCCTTTTTGTTGGAAATGAGTATCATGAGACTGGGGATAATGGCATGCTGTGATTGGCCATTTCAATAAAGACAGGATTATGATGATGAGTCTGTTTCCATCCACCCCCACCCCCATCCTTGTCAATTGATATGATAAATAAACACAAATCAGCTAGCATGTTCATCTTGATTTTTGAGATTGATACTGACTTTTGTTTGCTCCTTGTTCATAATGGCTATTCTATGTCATGTGTAGCTAGGAAGTACTTATTTTACAAAATTTGTAGATTTTGTTCTCACTTTATCAAGCAATTCAAACAGTTGCCTATACTAACTCAACGATCACTATTCCTTATTATGGAACCATTTCCTGGTTTTCTTTGCATTTGTTTTCTAGGCTTATAAATTCTTTCAGAACTTCTATTTGCTTACAGGTGCACTATAGCACAGTGGTTAAAACTTAATAATTTAGTTCCCATTGCATAAAGACTTCTATCATAGCACCATCTTCCTACCTGATAAGTGGAATAAACCTTTGGCTTGCCACTTATTTGCTGAAATACTCAGAAGTATGGGTTGTCAGCTCTCATTAGAAAACATAAGTAGTTTTGAGAGTGTCTGTGGCACACTAGCCTGTCATTTCAGGGAAACATCAAAGTCTAGGAGAAAGAATAATATTCCTCACCTGGTATTTCATTCCCCTTTTGTGCCTTTAGTTACCTTTCATACAGACTGAGTGAATTTAAAGCTGGTTGGCTACTACCTTAGCTGCAATTCCCTGTACACCTTATGACAATGACCCAACTAGTATGCAAAGGTGTGATATATATATAACCAGATTAATGAAATAGTCAGCTAGTCAAGAGTTGCTTAAGAATGATAATTATTTAAATTTAAAGATATGACATCATTGTTTAAAGGCCTAAAACAGGCTGACCCATAGACAGTGCAATTGATTATTTTGCATATTCAACCAGTCCCATGCATTGTGTAGGTCTGTGGGATCCCCAGCCTGTAAGAAAA
>WAAB01002273.1:162-10897 GCA_013389865.1 Piaya cayana
GGTACGGGAGGGGGTGAGGGTTTGGGGGGGGACTCCTCAATGGAAAAAGAGTCTTAGGGAGGACCCTGGGTATAAGAAAGGGAAAGGGGTTTGGGGGAACCTCTTGATGAAAAACGAGCCTGGGAGGGACCCCTGGGGAGGGGGGGGTTGAGGGGAACCCTGGGTACAGTGACAGGTAAGGGATTAGCGGGGACCCCTCAATGGTAAAAGGAGCTTGGGAGGGATGCTGGGTACCGGAGGGGCTGGAGGGACTCTGGGTGCAGGATGGGGAAAGGGATTGGGGGAGAACCCTCAATAGAAAAAGAGCATGAGGGGGACCCCAGGGGCTAGGGGAAGGCTGGGTGCAGGAGGGGCTGAGGGGCACCCTGGGTATGGGAGGGGGTAAGTGTTTGGAGGGGACTCCTCAATGGTAAAGGAGACCGAGAGGGACCCCTGGGTGTGGGGGACATCCTAGGTATGGGAGGGGGCAAGGGGCTGGGGAGGAACCCTTTGATGGAAAAGGAGCCTAGGGGGGCCCTGAGTACAGGGGAGGGAAAGGGGTTGGGGGAGAGCCCTCAGTGGAAAAGGAGCCTGGGAGGGAACCCTGGGAGTGGGAGGGGACCCTGGGTACATGGGAGGCAAATGGCTTGAGGGAGACCCCTCAATGAAAGAGGAGTCTGGGAGGGACCCCTGGGTACAGGAGGGGCCAAGAGTTTGGAGAGGAGGGCTGGGTACAGGAGGAGGCAAGGGGAGACCCTGGATAGAGGAGGGTCAAGGGGGAACCCCTGGGTGGGTACAGGAAGGGGAGTCAGGGGTCGGAGGTGACCCCTGGGTGCAGGAGAAGCTGCAGAAGACCCTGGGTATAGGAGAGTGCCAGGGGCTGCGGAAGCCCTAGGTTCAGGCTGGAGGAAGGAGTGTTGAGGGGGGCAGTGGATTCCATCACATCTGGCCACACACTTCTGCTTGTGGGGTGGGGAGTGACCAGGAGCCCCCCCGGCACCTCGTGGGGCTGGTAACCCCATCCAGTCCTGCCTGACAGGCAACAAGGAGGGGGTGTCTGCCAGGCCCCCCATATCTGTGCCTCTGCACTACGTCTGCCTTCACCCGCAGTGGGACCTGGTGTGTGCCTCTCGTTGGAAGGTGCCCCTGGAACAGACCACACACCTGCTGGGCTGGACACTGGGCAGCATCGCTGCCGGCCTGGTCTGCGACAGGTAACTGGGGTCCCTGGGGTGGCTTCCCTGGGCAGAGGGCACCATGCCCCGTCCCGCTCACCACCTGTCACCTGGCAGGTTTGGCCGCCGCATCACCTTCCTGGTGTCCGTGGTGCTGGCGGTGCCCCTGGGGCTCAGCGTGACGCTGGCTGTGGACTTTGTCATGGTCCTGGTTGCACGGCTGCTCTTTGGGGCAGCGCTGGCAGGCGCCTTCCTCTCCCTCTACGTGGCACGTGAGTGTGGAGGGGGACGACGACTGAGGATGCTCTGGGGTGCAGGATGCTCCAGGGTGCAGAATGCTGCAGGATGCCCAGCAGCTGCAGCACTCTCAGTGCACCCCTTGCCCCTCCTGCCAGGGCTGGAACTGTGTGACCCCCCGCAGCGGCTGGAGGTGACGATGGTGGCCAGCTTCTTCTGGATCGCCGGGGAGCTGCTGCTGCCGGGACTGGCTGTGCTGTGCCGGGACTGGCGGGTGCTGCAGGGCGCTGTCACCATGATCCTGGCTCTGCTGGCTGCCTGCTGGTGGTAAGGATCCCTGGGCCGGGGGCTGCGTGCCCAGGGAAGCAGCCGCTGCCCTCAGTGGGAATGAGCCCTGCCCTAGGACTGGCACGGAGCCGTGCTCGGGGAGCGCCAGGGCAGTACCCCAAGCTGGCGCACCCTGCCCGGGACTGCGGTGGGGATCAAAGGCTGCCCAGGGCTCTCGAGGTCGGCCCTGGGGGACCCCCCCGCCCCAGGTAAATGTTTGCTCAGGTTTGAAGTTGAGGGTTTCTGGGCAACAGCGCTTTGAAACCGGGAAAGGGAGTCAGTGCTGGAGGGGGGCCAGACCCCTGGGGGGCCCCATGGTGCTGACGCTCACCTCCCAGGTGCCCGGCGCTGCTGCTGGAGTCGCCACGCTGGCTGCTGGCCACGCGGCAGCTGGAGAAGGCCAGGAAGACCCTGCAGGCGCTGGCCGAAAGCAGCAGCCCCAGCTCTGATGACGGTTCCTGCCACCAGCAGCGCCTCCTTGCAGGTGTGTGGCAGGGGCTACTGAGGACTGTGCCAGGTCCCCTCCACAAACCTGTGGTGCCGGGGGCACTGGGGCGGTGCCAGCTCTAACCTGGGTTTCCCCATCCAGCAGAACTGGAGACCCTGTCTGAGGGGTCCCCACAGCCCCGGTACCACACTGTCTGTGAGATCTTCAGCACCAGGGTCATCTGGAAGAACGGCGTCATCCTCGGCTTCGCAGCGTGAGCAGGCGGGGGGCTGGCGGCAGCAGGGCCTGGTCCTGCTCACAGTCCCCTGACCCTGCTCTCCTGCAGGTTCATCGGCTCTGGCATTTGCCACTGCTTCACCCGCAACCTGACCCCCCACCTGCCCCACTTCTTCTCCTCCTACTTCGTGCTGGTGAGCGCCGAGTTGGCCGCCTGCCTCTTCGTTTGCCTGACAGCCGAGCGCTTCGGGCGCCGCGCCATCCTCCTGCTCTGCACCGTCCTCACCGGCATCTCCTCCCTCCTGCTGCTGGCCCTCACCCAGTGTAAGGAGGGGCAGGGGACCCCCGCCCTTCCCGCAGTCCCTGTGCATCCACTGGGACAAGAAGAGCTCAGAGTGCCGGAGCTGGCTGATGTCACAGGCATCCTGCGCAAATGGGAGGGGGTCAGGGATGTGGGGCTGAGATGGACCCTCCTGGCTGGGGAGCTGGAGGTAGGAACAGGAGGCTTGAGGGGGTTGAGGTGCAGGATGTGACCCCTTATGGTGCTTTTTTATTCCCCCTGCATCAGACCTGCTGGAGCTCATTGTCCTGACCCTGTCGGTGGTGGGCACCACAGCTTCCTACGCTGTCACCATGCTCAGCATCTTCTTCGCCAGCGAGGTCCTCCCCACCGTGATCAGGTAAGGGGGGAGCTGCACACCCCCTGTGACGTGCTGGGGTGGGGGTCACCCTGGCAGGTTCCCTTGAGCCCCCTCTGAGTGTGTTTTCCCTGCAGGGGCGCCGGGCTGGGCCTCGTGGTGGGGGCCAGCTATGTGGGCAAGGCAGCCGCCCCCATCACCGCCATCCCCAACAGCCGGGGGTTCTTCCTCCACCACGTGGTGTTTGCGTCCTTCGCCATCCTCGCCGTGCTCAGCATCATGCTGCTGCCAGAGAGCCAGGGACGCAGCCTCCCCCAGTCCCTGCAGGACGGCGAGAGCCAGCGGCGGCCCCCACTCTTCCGCCGGCCCCCGCAGGAGGACCACTTACCCCTGCTTTCCCCCCAAGGCATCCCCCACGACTACTCCCGCCTCGCCACCTCCACCAAAAGGATGCTGGGCTCCCCAGACCCACCCTGTGACACATAATCATGTGAGGAGGGGGCTGAACACAGCACCGGGACCCCCCCAGAGCGCCGGGACCCCCCCAGAGCGCCAGGACCCCCATCCGACAGTGCTTCCAGGGTCATCGGGGTGTGCTGGGGACACAGGTGATACCTGGGGAGGGGGCAGCACTCCCACCCCGTGGCGGGGCTGGATCCTGCCCCAGGAGGAGCTGTGCTGGGAGCCCTGGGGCAGGGATGATGTCCCCTTGGGGTGTTTGCGGTGGCGCTTGTGAGCTGCCAATAAAAGTGCCTTCTTTCTACGGGTGGCTGGCATGGTCAGGGGCCCTGCGTGGCACCTCTGCCACCAACGCCCTTCTCCAGGGTCTTTATTATGGTGGAAACCAAGAGTCCTCTCACGTCTTTGCTTTTGCAGGGTCTTTCCTAGAGGCTGCCCGTGTGCTCGGCCTCTGCCTTCCTGGGGTTTGCTGGCATAGGGTCTGTGAGTGTGCGCAAACCCCTGTGCTGAGGCCTCTCTCACACATGTGCACAAAGCCCCTGCATCTGTGTGCTTGGTACATATGCGTGTGCAAAGTCCCTGCAGCCAGGCATCTTGTGTCCATCCATATCCGAAGCCGCCGCAGCGAGGCATCTTGTCTCCCCCCCACTGCCCCTGGCCCCGCTACTGCCCATAGAGGTCGGCCAGGCGCCGGAATCGTGGCCCCCACTCGCTCAGGTAGTCGTAGTCGTGGTCCTCATCCGTCAGACTGGAGACAATGGAGCTGAGGGGGCTGGCGACGGAGCCCGAGCCCTCATAGTCGTAGATAAGGGCTGTGTCGTAGGGGGGGACGCTGGGGTCACTGTCGGCTGCCTCCAGCCCCTGCGGGGACACAGGGACACAGTCAGCCCCTCTGGGGATCATAGAATCACCAGGTTGGGGATACAATAACCTTGAGCAGCTACAGAGTAGGGGAAGTCTGGCTGGAAAGATGCCTGGAGGAGAAGGGGTGTTGGTTGACAGCGACTGAACATGAGCCAGCAGTGGCCCAGGTGGCCAAGAAGGCCAGTGGCATCTTGGCTTGGATCAGAAACAGTGTGACCAGCAGGTCCAAGGAGGTTCTTCTCCCTCTGTACTCAGCACTGGTGAGACTGCTCCTCGAATCCTGTGTTCAGTTCTGGACCCCTCACCACAAGAAGAATGTTGAGGCNTCACTGGAACAGCTGCCCAGGGAGGTGGTTGAGTCACCTTTCCTGGAGGTGTTTAAGGGATGGGTGGGTGAGGTGCTGAGGGACATGGTTTAGTGTTTGGTAGGAATGGTTGGACTAAATGATCCAGGTTTTCCAACCTGGTGACTCTATGATACTATGAAAAGGGGTGCAGGGTTCCCACCTCGTTGATGAAGTCTTCAATGTCAGAGGGGCAGCTGGGCAGCTTGCGGGGGGCCAGGGGGGTGGCAGAGCTGAGTGGGGCGTCCCTGCGCATCGGTGGCTTCGCACGGGATAGGAAGAGCTCAGGGTGCCGGAGCTGGTTGATATCGTAGGCGTCCTGCGAGGGGGGGAGGGAGGGGAGTCAGGGGTGCAGGGCTGGGCTTGGAGCACCCTGGGGCCAACTCCTGGATCCCACTCACCTGGTCCTCCTCGCCCCCACCCTGCTCGTTGTAGTTGAGGATGTTGTCCCGCATGTCGTCCCGTGAGCACTGCAGCAGCCCCTTGCGCAGAGCCCTCCGGCGCACGCGAACCCGCGCCGCCCCCAGACCCACCAGCACTACGGGCAGAGGGCAGTGGGTAGGGGGAGGGGACCCGGGGGGACAGGGTGGCTGGGCAGGGGGGCCATGGGGGTGCTGGTTGGGCTGGGATGCCGTTGTGGGGCTGGGACACTGGGGTGGGGAGGCAGGAAAGGATTTGGGGCTGGGGGATGCTGGGCACAGGGTGATAGTGTGGGATGAGGAAAATGGTTCAGAGTCCGGAGGGGCTGCTGAGGTGGAGTGGTGAAGGTCATGGATAAGGTGGCCAAGATGAGGGTGATGGGGGATGTGAGCAGGGAAGGGATGGGGTGTCCTGGGCCAGGATGGGCTGAGGGGTGGCAGGGAGGATGAGGTGATGGAGCATTCTGGTGGTGTTTGGGTTGGGTGGCCAGGACTGGCACCACGGGGTAGGGCACAGGGCTTGGGTCTATGGGTAGGGCCAGGAAAGGTGGGGGTGAGGGTGTCTGGAGGCCTCACTCACGCAGGAAGAGGACGCTGCTGCCGAGGATGATCATGAGGGCTCCAAGGGTGATGCCGGCCCCAGCGGTGGCAGCAGCCAGGACACCATCCTCACAGATGCCATCCCGGCCGCAGTGGCACACGGAGATGTTCAGCAGCTGCTGCCTCTCCTGCGGGGGGGTCCCCGAGTCCCGGAGCAGCAGTGGGAGTGAATAGGACCCCTCGGGCAGCTCCACCAGCACAGCCAGAACCGCGTGGGTCACTGCGGGAGGGGTATGGGCAGGGGGTGAGCAGGGACACCCCAACTGCCCCGCAGCAGCCCCCCTGCCCTGGCCGGCCCTCACCATTGAAGCGGGTGATGCTCCAGTTGCGGGCAAGCTGGGGGTGCTGGGGGCTGAGCTGAAAGTGGAACGGGGCACCGTGGGGGGGCCGGTCATCGTCTGTGGCCCCCAGGAGAAGGCTTCCCCCACGGCCTGGCCGCCCGCAGAGCACGCTGGCTGGAGGTTGCAGCAGGGGCGCATGGTCATTCACCTCCAGGATCTCGATGGACAGGGTGCCAGTGGCGGAGAGAGGGGGCTCAGCTGGGGGCATAGAGTGAAGGGGTCAGGGGGACATGGCGGGTTATGGGGGGACATGGAAAAGGGGGTTGCTCACCATCATCACGGGCAAGGACCAGGGCGATGTACCAGCCACCCTGCAGGAAGGCTGAGGGGTGCAGCAGCTCCCGCTTGGTGCGGATAGTGCCCGTGTGGGGGTCCAGCTGCAGCCAGTCAGCCGGGTCGTAGAGCAGCGCGTAGCTGTGGGGAGGGGGGTTAGCTGCTGTCAAACCCCAGAACACCCACCCTGGGCTGTGAACGTGAGTACCTGAGTGTGGTGGGTGGTGAGAGGTGATGTAGGGGTACTGGGGGCTAGAACCTGAATGTGGTAGGTGTTCATAGAATCATAGAATCACCAGGTTGGAGAAGACCCATCGGATCATTGAGTCCAACCATTCCCATCAATCATTAAACCATGTCCCTCAGCACCTTGTCCACCCGTCACTTAAACACCTCCAGGGAGGGTGACTCAACCACCTCCCTGGGCAGCCTCTACCACTGCCCAATGACCCTTTCCATGAAAATTTGTTTTTTAATGTTCAGCCTAAACCTCCCCTGATGGAGCTTGAGGCCATTCCCTCTCGTCCTGTCCCCTGTCACTTGGGAGAAGAGCCCAGCTCCCTCCTCTCTACAACCTCCTTTCAGGTAGCTGTAGAAGGTGATGGGAGGTGATGCAGGGGTACTGGGGGCCAAACCTCACAGCTGGAACTCACGTGATGATTTGGAGCTGGTGGGTGTCGGGGTCACTGGCGGTGTAGGTGGTGACCGAAGTGCCCGGCGGAGCCCCCTCCAACACACTGACGCGCCGGGGGTTCTCGTGGAAGACGGGTGCCTCGTTCACATCCCGCACCCTCACCCGCACGGTGGCCAGCGCCAGGGGGCTGGCGGGGGCCGTGGGCTCCAGCTGTCGCTCGTTCTGCACTGACACCGTCAGCTCGAAGCGGTCTCGCACCTCATGGTCCAGCGGCTGCCGAGAGGGGCCGCGGGTCAGCCAAGCCACAGGATCCCCCTCAGCCCCCTGGTTGCCCCACACACACCTTAGCTACAGAGAGCACTCCATCGTTGGTGTAGGGGTCGGTGCGGATGGTGAAAGTGCCCTCAGGGTCGCCTTCCAGGATGGTGAATTTGGCCAGCCAGTTGGGTGAGCCAGCCAGGTCCTTGTCGTGCACGAATACCTTGCCTGCATCCACACCAACCGCTTGCTCCTCCACCTCCATGGAGAACTGGGAGAGAGCGGCATGAGGCTGGTGTCTGGCCCCTTGGGATGTTGCTGCCCCTGGGCAAGGGGCCAGCTCCATCCCCGGTGGCCCCTGCACATCCTCTCACTCCATCCCTGCTCATTACCTCCTCCTTGGTGAACTCGGGAGGGTTGTCGTTGATGTCCTCCAGGTAGATGACGGCGGTGGCAGTGGTGGTGAGCCCATCCCCAGACATGTCAGCTGCCTGCACTGTCAGGTTGTACACTCCCACGGTCTGTGGGGGAAAAGGAGGAGCTGGTGCTGAGCACTCTCAGCCCCCCTGGAAGCCCAGAGGTCCTCCAGCTGCCGGCCACCCACCCTGTCCCCACTCCTGGGTCTGCTCACAGCTGGAGCTGCGGTTTCACCAGCTGGGGGGCTCTGGCTGCCCCCAGTCCTGGTGCCGCCCTGGTGCCACCCGCATCCTCTGTGCCCGCTACCTCGCGGTCGAGGCCAGGTCGTGCAGTGCAGATCTCGCCAGTGGTGGCATTGATGCTGAACATGCTGCCGGCGCCCTGCTCCAGGATGGAGTAACGCAGCACCGCGTTGTCCGTGTCGGGATCATCGGCATCGGTGGCATCCGCTGTCATCACGCAGGTCCCTGCGGCCGCAGGAGTTGTCCCAGTGGGTACTGGGGTGAGGGCTGGATCAGCCCATCCTCCCAGACCCCGCTCTGGACCCACCTGGTTCAGCCCCTTCCACCACATGCCCTGTGAAGACGTCCTGTTGGAAGAGCGGCCGGTTGTCGTTCTGGTCCACCACGATGATCTCCAGGTCCGTGGGGTCCTCTAGCGTCGTGCCACCCAGGTCCAGTGCGAAGGCTTTCAGCTGCGGGTGCAGAGCAGGTGGGTCAGAGCCTGAACTGGGGGCTGAGGAAGGGGCTGTGGGTGACTGGGCAGCATCCGTACCCGATAACGGTCGTTTTCCTCTCGGTCCAGCATGGCATTGAGGAAGACTTTCCCGGTGAACTTGTCAATGGAGAAGATGCCCAGGGGCTCCTCATCCACACCTGGTCCCTTGATACTATAGATCACCCCCCCGGGCTGCTGCTTGTCCGACTTGATCTGCAAGTGGGGGAAAGCAGAGCTGATGGTCCCGGGGCTGCGAGGTGGGGGCTGTTCCCCACCCGGGGTTCCCCTCTGCCCTGAGTCTCCCCCTATGCCATGTCCCACTTCTGGGACACCCCCATAGAATCCTAGAATCACCAAGTTGGAAAAGACCCACCGGATCATCGAGTCCAACCATTCCAATCAAATACTAAACCATGTCCCTCAGCACCCATGCAACATCCCTGCCCTCGGTGTCCCCCACCCCTCCACCTGGAAGAGAGGGGGGTCAGGGATTCCCTGCTTACCTGTACCAGGAGGTGGGGGATGCGCTTGTGGTTCTCAGAGACGCTGATGGGGGGGATCACCCAGGCTCTCTTCACCCGCCGTGCACCCTCGTGCTGCTGCCAGGCTTGGGGGCTGCCTGGCACTGCAGCACCCGGCTGGGCTGGGCTGGCACCCTGGGTGGGGGGACATGGAGCTGCTGGTGACTCCAAAACCTCCAGAAAGGGAGTCGATGTCGGTGCAGGATGCCAGGGTGCATGGGGCTGGCACCCCCTGAGGGGGCTGGGGGTGGGAGATGCCACCCAGCTCTCCCACGAACTTCGTGTCCATGGTCCTCTGACATCCTAGTGTAGTGATGATGGGCATCCCACCGGCAAGAATTGTCCCCACAAATAACCCCGGTGGTGCCATGGGCACGGACCCACCTCCCGGCTGGGCTGTACCTTGTGGGACCCCTATGGCAGCGATGATAGGGTTGGCTTGGGCTGGCAGAGCGTAACGTGGCCACGTCACTGTCACCCGTCTCGGTGTGGCCTCGAGGGCAGGAGGGTCAGGGGTCGGTTTATTCTGCACGGGGAGCTTGGCCAGGGCCCAGAGCCAGTGAGGAACAGGGAGCTGGGATGGAACTGGGGGCTGTGAGTGGGCGATTAGGAATGGGGACTGGAGTAGCAGGAGCTGAGATGGGGCTGCAGTGGGGGTCAGGGAGCTGGAGGGGCCGGGAAAGGTTTAGGGGCAGGGAACAGGTCTAGGAGGCAAGTGGGTCCAGAGCTGTGACGAGCAGGCATGTGGTCTGGGAGATGGGGGTCTGGAGGAGGCAGGGAGCTGCGCACACCCTGCCCACCCCTTGCCTCTATGCCACATTCCTCAGGCATTGCCCTTGTCCGGGGCCCTGCGGACACGTGCTGTCCCCTCCCTGGTGAGGGAGCACATCTGGCTGGGCAGCTCCGGGCCTCACACCCACATCTGCAGCCACCCACACCTGCACACATCTGGGTGTCTCAGGAGGCCCCAGGTCCCCACCTATGGGGGTGCCTGTGTGGGGGCTGCGCAGGGGGTGGGGGCTGCGTGCCAGTCCCTTGGGATGGGCGGCACAAGGGCTTGGTTTGAGGCGGCGATGAGAGCCGCCTGCAGCCTCCAGCTGTCCCTCTGCCCTCCTCGGGTGAGACACCTCCCCCCCTTCCCTGTGGCTACTGAAGCCCAGAGCAGCTGGGGAGGGTGGGGGTGGTGATGGGGGCCCTGCTGCTGGGGGTAAATAGAGGGGGGGCTGCCCTGCAGGTCCCCCTGCCTTCCCCTGCACTGAGCGCTCGGCTGTGGAGCCCAGGCCAAAACCTTAAGAACCCTATGTGGCTCAGGCCTGAGACCATGGTGAGGGTCTCCGGGGCGAGATGTGCGGATGGTGGGGTGTGCAGAGGGGTTTGGGACCGCAGGTAAGATGGGGAAGGGGGAGCAGGGTGGTTCCGAGTGCCTAACCCTCCCCCCAAATCCTATCTCTCGGCTCACAAGCGCAGGCATCGTGCCCGAGACACAGGCTCCCCCCCGCCGCTGCCATCTGTGGGGTGGGAAATGCCCCAAGAGGGGCTCTGAGCCCCCTTCACCCCCATCCCCATCCCCACCACCTCCAGGGATGTCACCTCCCCGGAGCCTGGGGTCCGGCTGCCCCCCAACACTGCATCCAGGCTCCCCCATCCCACTCATCCCTTCCCCGGGGCACGGGGTTGGGGGGGTCCCCAAGCTCCCCATCTCCCCCGCTCCCCCTTACCCGAGTGCAGAGCGGGGCGAGCAGGCAGGCAAGGAGAAGCGGGGTGCCCATAGCGGAGCGGGGCGCAGTCCGGCCGCCAGCCGCTCGCCGAAGCTAAAATAACCGCGGGGCTGGCTGAGTGACAGCACATGTGCTGCTGGGGGCCCCCCC
>WAAB01002273.1:11866-36812 GCA_013389865.1 Piaya cayana
CCCCCTTGGGCCCCCAGTGCCGGTCCTGGTGCTCCCCCTCCACCCCCGGTCCCTGTCCTCCCCCTCGATCTCCCTCTGCCGGTCCCCACTGTTTTCCCCCGGTCCCGGTGCGGGTCCCGACGGCTCCGCGCGGCCGCGACACCAGGTGGCAGCATCGTCCCGGCCACCAGCCGCGTCCCCGGTGCCTCCCGGGGGTCCCGGCTGCGGGCAAAGCCGCCACCCCGGGGCCGGGCTCGGGGACCGGGGATGCTCCTCGCTCTCCCGGGGGAGCCGATCCCGGACCTGGCGAGGGGAGGTGGCTGTTGTGGTGACACTGGCGGCCTCGCCACGACCCCTGCTCGACGCCTGCCCGGCCCGCACCGCTCCCTGCTCGGGAAAAGCGCCCTCCCGGTGCGAGGTGCGGGGCAGCGACACGGGGTGCGGCGCAGGGCGTGGGAAAAGGGGTGCGGGATGCAGGACACGGGGTGCAGGAGGCTGGATGCAGGAGGTCAGGGGCAGAACACGGGGTGCAGGACATGGGATGCAGGAGGTTGATTGCAGGATACATGATGCAGGACATGGGATGCAGGAGGTGGGATGCAGGAGGTGGGATGCAGGACGCAGGTTGCAGGACGTGGGATGCAGGACGTGGGATGCAGGACGTGGGATGCAGGAGACAGGTTGTAGGACACAGGATGCAGGACATGGGATGCAGGAGGTTGATTGCAGGATGTATGATGCAGGATGCGGGATGCAGGACATGGGATGCAGGAGGTTGATTGCAGGATGAGGGATGCAAGACATGGGATGCAGGACACGGGATGCAGAACGCGGGATGCAGGACGTCTTCAGTCCATCTCCAGTAGCTGAGTGGTGGTGGCAGGGCTGTCGGTGTCCCCAAGAACAGCAGGAGGGGACATGGGGCTGCAGCACGAGCGGGTGAGCGTTGGGCACCGGTGACCCACGGCGTGGTTGGGCCGTGGCGTGGGCAGCGGCGCTCACTTGCCCGTCTGTCTGTCCAATCCCATTCGTCCGCCCTGCTCACCCTGCCACCCTGCATCAGTGTCACCACGAGGAGCTGCCCCGGCGGCGCTGGCCGGGGGTCCTGGTGGCTGCCCCTGACCCTAACGTGCTGTGGCAGCGGGGCAGCTGAGCAGATGTTCCCTGCCACCGGCACCGCGGCGTGGGGGCGTGGGGATGGCAGACGTGATGGGCTCCGACAAGGTGCCAGTCTCAGATAGTGGTGCTGGTGCTGCTGGTCACGGGAGCTGCCCGGTGCCCGCGGTGCAGCTGTGGCACAAGCAGCAGGGATCCCTGCCCCGCTCCAGCCCCACACCACCACCTCCTCGTGCAAACTGGGGCTTCCAAGTGGGCGCAGGGATCAGGGTCCCACAGAGGTTGGGTGCAAAGCACACCAGCTTAAAACTACAACTCCCATTATCATGCCGGGTTGCAGAAGTGGTCAACCTTATTTTGGAGGTGCCAGGTCCATCCCCTCCATGCTGACACCCTCTGATCTACCCAGACCCTATTTTGGAGGTGCCTGGTCCATCCCCTCCATGCTGATATCCCCTGATCTACCCAGACCAGGACAAGAAGTGATTTGGGGACCAACTGTGCATCCACCGTGGGTGATGGAACCAGTTGTGTCCATAATGTGAGTGCAGTGAGAGCAGTTGCAGCCTCAGTGCAGGGACTAGAGGGGTCTGGGCAGTGTCCCCTCCCCACTATGCCCAGTGATGGGGCAAGCGAGCAGCCGGGAGCACAGAGCCGAGCAGCGAAGAGCCAAACGCTGGTGCAGGAGCCATAAAGGCACTGAAGCTTCTGTTTTTATATGGCAATAAAAGATAATGTCAGCTATAAAGCAAGAGAGCAGGGCTGGGTGTGCTGAGCTGCCTGCTGAGCCTGGGGCAGGGGAGAGCTGCTGGCAGCAGCTGGAGGGGCACGGAGGTGTGGGCAGCCCCCAGCTCCCTGGGGACACTCCAGAAGGACGGTACCTTGCTCGGGGCGGGAAGGTCCCCAGGTGCCCAGGGTAGGCTGCGGGTAGGGGCACGATGTGGGACAACCAGAGCCGGGGACAGTGTTCCAACCAGTGCATTAAAGATGCTACTTGGGGTTGTTGTTGTTGTTTTAATGGTTTTATTGCGCGATGTTGGGGATGGGCCTGGCAGGCCTTAATGAAGGAGATTGATGGCTTAATAGCCTGTAGCCATTACGGGGTAATTGAATGGTTGTGTACATATGATCAGACCATCAATGTGGACGTGGCTCGCTTGCGGAGCGCTTGGATCCTTGGGGGGAACCTCTGCATTATCCACCCTGTGTCCCGTCCCAGGCAGGTACAGCATGGGGGGGGGGTGGCAAAGCCCATGGCCTTGGAGACCACCCCCATCTATCCCTGATGTCTGGGCTGTGTAGGTCTCCTGGGGCTGCATCCAGCAGCACGGGGATGGAGCAGGTGGCCAGGTTCATCCAGTGGCACCGAGNCGCTTGGATTCTTGGGGGGCACCTCTGCATTATCCCCTCGGTCCCCCCCCAGGAGGTACAACCTTGGGGGGGGGGGGTGGCAAAGCCCATGGCCTTGGAGACCACCCCCATCTATCCCTGATGTCTGGGCTGTGTAGGGCTCCTGGGGCTGCATCCAGCAGCACGGGGATGGAGCAGGTGGCCAGGTTCATCCAGTGGCACCGAGCTACCGAACCCCATCTCCGGCCAGGCCAGCTCCCAGCCTGAGCTTTGGGGCACTGTAACCTCGTGATTTAAGGAAGCTTTTAATTAACAGGTTCCATCAATAGGGATGAACAGCAGTGGAGGAGTGGAGGTGGGAGCCCTGAGGGTCCAGCAGGGATGACAGCCCCAGAACGGCCGTGCCGCTGACCACCCGCCCTGCAAAAGCCACCGCTGTGGAGAAAACCCAACAGAGTCACAGCTGGGTCCCCATGCGGAGGTGTGAGTCAAACTACTCATTTTAATGTGTGACAACCAGGTGTTTTACAGTATTTGCTACCTGTGATCATCCATCAAAGCAATCGATAGCATTCCTGCAGAGTTTTATTAATGATCTTGTCACCGGGCTGGTGCTGGGTGCCTGGGGTTGTCGAGAATGATAGATCATTAAGAGCTTTTGCTGCTATTTATTCTCCAGTGACCTTGTCTCTCTCCATTGTTGCTTGCTTAAGAGTTATGAATGTGAGACATGATAATTTGATATTGATCTATTTGGTAAGTTAAAAAATTTACTGCATCATTGATGTTTTAACAAAGGATCCGCTCGGTCCCTCCTGGAGACCGGTGAGAGCAGCCAGTGCTTGGCTTTGTGCATCGTGGCAAGAGGACAAGCCAGGTGCTGCTCCGGTGTGTCCATGGGATAGTAGAGGGTGGCTGCGTGAGCTCTGCGTGTCCCTGGTGTCCCTATCCCAGCCTCTTCTGAGCCTGAAGGATGGAAATCCAGGTGCTGGCACTGCCCTGGGAGATGCTGCCATGGGCAGGGAGCAGGGATGAACTGAGCGGGCGCATGGCTATACCTGGTGGGGTGGGATGGAGGGGTTGCAGTGGAGGAAGCTTGGCCTCATCCATATCTCCTTCTCCCTCTCCTCTCTTCCTTGTCCCATCCCTGCTCCCTCTGCCCAGCGCACGTGTCTTACAGCTGTCCTGGTTCACTAATTGTCCTCCCAGATGGCTGAGGCTATACTCACCCTAACAAAGGTATTTGATATAATTACTTGTTCTCCCAGTTCCTCTTGCCCTCCTCGATGCCCCCAGGGTCCCATTGGCTGGCAGGGAAAACTGGGGTTCCCTGTTACTCCCTTGGCACTGGAAAGGACTGGACCAGCACCCTTCTGTTGTGCTGCCTCCCCAGAGCACTGTTCCCCACACAGGGGAAGAACTCACTGATTGGGGAGCAGCAGGGCATGACTGCCATCCCCCGCTGGCATTATTGATCCCCATCGCCACGTGGCCGGCAGCTCATGCATGAAGTCAAACAGGGACAAAAATCCGTTTATGTAGGTAGGATTTATTGATACTGCCTGTCCTCCAGGGAATCAATGACCTTCAGATGTGGGCACGGGTGTCAGCGCACACGCAGGCACAGGAGCACACACGCAGTATAGTCCATGCTGCATCTGCTCCCTGGGGCCTCCAACACCCCGCATCGCTCTCCTTCCACCCCACACTGGACCCTGTGCCCGCTGTGGCTTGTTCCCCCTGCTCCAGCCGTGCTGTGTGCCCACCATGGCCAAAACCCGTGCCCACTGCCAGCCCCTGCTCAGCTGCACTGTTCCTCCCCATCTCCCTGGGCTCTCTGCACGCTATTCAATGATTCACAACTCTCCTATTGCACTGAGGTCACTGTGAGCCCCTGGCAGCCACTCCTGTCCCTTCCTCCTCCCAGCTGTCCCCCTCCGTTACGGGCTGGGTGTCGGAGGTGGCAGGGTGCACTGCAGGGGTCTTCCCTAGCCATTCCAGCACCCTTTCCCTTGCTCTGTGCCTGGATTTCTCAGGACCCCCTGGGTGGAAGACGCTCTGGGTTGGTGAGTACAGACAGTATTTACCTGTGATTTTGTATTTATTCTTCCCTTTTGCAGAGAAACAGGAGGCAGCACTTGGTGGAGCAGGGAGGTGGATGGTACTGAGTCACAGCAGGCAACAGGGCATCCCACGGATCCTGCCAGCGAGGATCCTGCACTCTCTTGCCGCTCTCCCTCTCTATGAACCAAACTATGAGGAAATCCCTGAATCCACGGGAAAGGGCACAGAGGAGGCAGAATTGCCAGGCATCCCCGCAGCCGGCTGAAGACAAGGAGTTTAATCTGAAGAGTAATTTTATCTGGTGATGAGCTGCACGTGGCCTGAGTCAGAGCTGTAACGGGAATGAGGATGAGCATTCAGAGAGGCAGAGGAAGGCAAGGTAGGGAAGCCAGGGTGCCCGGACAGACCTCCCCGTCCAGGCAGAGAGGCTCTGGTGGGCCAGCATCATGAGGGCCAGTGGGGCTTGTCTTCTGGGACTAGCTTGGGGTGGAGAGGTGTTTGTGCTCTGCTTTTCACCTGCTTCCCACCACTTACATGTCGGATAAACAGAGCAGCTTTGCATGAGGGGCAGCACGGGGGACAGCCCTGTCCCCACATCCCCCAGCATTCATCCCACGCTTTGTTTCTAGACTGCCCCAAGCCTCCTGCAAGCAGCCCCTGACAAGGGCAGTGGCCTTGCAGCTCGGGCTTTGTACAGACAAGAGGACCCCGTGCAGGATGAATCTGACTTTTATTAGACTTCATTCATGGACCAGACAAGAGTAAAACCAGAGCTGCTGCTGCTAATCGCTGCTGGTACCTTGTCAGCCCTGGGGCAGAGGGTGGATTAGGTTGGGTAAAAGCGCTGCAGAAGCTCCTTCTTGTTGACTTTCCCCATCTGATTGCGCGGGATCTCCTCCACCACGATGAGCTCAGTCGGGATGGTGTACGGTGCCATGGTGTCCCTGCAACGCAGACACACAGCCCGTTACGGGTGACAGACCAGCACTTCTGGCACCTCCATCCTACAGAGCCTGTCCTGAGACCTTGCAAACAATGAATGCTCACACTGTTCACGTATTTCTGTGCTGCAGAAGAGGCAGGGCTGGTGAGCTGCCCTGGTGGCTCCTACAGCCCTGAAGACCTCAAGCAGCCCCACCTTGGGCTCCCACCCATGTTCCAGGAGCCCATTTAGGCTCGGCCCTGGCCCCAGCCACCTCCTGAGTTATGCTCTGGGGTGCCTGCTCCCAGCTTGTCTCTTCAGGGACTTCAGCCCTGTGTTGCCAGCAGCTCATCCCTAGCGGGATCCCTCAGAGTTGTGGAGCTCACCTCCAGCTCTGCCCTTACCCCTGTTTTTTCCTCGCCTGTGCTCCCTGGCTGCACCCGGGACCCGACTCATCACTTGCTCTGTTTCAGTCTGGCAAAGGGCTCTGTCACCAATTCAGTCCCATTGGTGAGGGCACTGCCGGTGCCACCCTGCCCTTTGGGAGCAGCCACCCTCACTGGCAGCCCTGCCACGCAGCACCTGGGGTGCTTGCCGAGTACAATGTACCCCAAACATCCCCTGCCCACCCTTGGGAGGTAGCATGAGACACTCCAGCAAGGGAGCTGGAGGCAGAGGGTGTGTGGACTCTTACGAGGAGCCGCTGAGAGAGCTGGGGTTGTTCAGCCTGGAGAAGAGGAGGCTGAGGGGAGACCTCATTGCTCTCTNGGAATGGTTGGACTCGATGATCCGGTGGGTCTTTTCCAACCTAGTGATTCTATGATTTTATGATTCATTGATTCTCCTTGTTAAGAGGCGGCACGGGAAAACAGCACAGTGATGTGATGGGTGCTGGTCTCTGAGGACTGAGACCGCAGGTGAAACACCTCCCTGGTGCGTGGCGGTGACTTGCCCATGACACCCGGCCATGTGTTCTGGCCCACAGGGTTCTTACTGCGGGAGGGAGTCTGAGCGCTGAGAATCGTCCCTGTGCCCTTTGCAGAGCACGAAGCGGGGGGCTCTCCTGCCTTCTGCTGCCTGTGTGTCACCAACCTGGGGCCATGCCCAGCTCCGGCTGCATCCTGGCACTGACTCTAATGCGAGATGCCAAGTCTGCTGAGCCCTTCAACCCTCGCCCAGCCCGCCACCAGCACCCCCTGCCATATGGATGCCTCTAACTCGGGATGGCGCCTGTCGCCGGGAAGCACGATCGGAGGCGAAAGCTGCAAAATGAATCACTCTGAAGAGGGACATGTGTCTCCTGCCAGGGAGTGCGAGAAAAAGGCCATACGAACGTAAGTGACATGAAAAATAAAGGGGAGAGACAGGGTGAGAGGGAACAGCAGGCGGGGGGGACACCAGAGTGGTGCCTGGAGCTTGCAAGAGCAGAGAGCTGGAGCCAGCCCTTCTGACCCTCCAGGAGCTTTTGTTTCAAGGGCTCTTGCCCTTGTTGTGCAGAGGCAGAACAGTGTCATGTCTGCCCACAGAGCTGGGGGTGGCAATGGGCAGGGGGGTGCAGGGACAAGGAAGAATGGCCTAATGGGAGGGGGCAAAACGCAGCCCCCTTGCCCTGTGCTAGGGAGCCCCAGAGCAACACCCAGGTGACCTGCAAAGTGCAGCCACGGACATTGGTGGCATCGACAGGCCCTGGGGACAGGGATGTCTCTCTATGGGTTGCAGTTGTCATTCTAGGTCTGCAATGGGGTAACGAGGGCCATGAGGTAATGCAGCAGGGATGAAGGGATCTGATGGGGTCACCAATGTCCCTGCCACGGCACGGTGGGGATCTCTCTTCCCCATTCTCCATCACTCCTGAGGCCAAGGAGGCTCCTGTGTGGAGAACCCCAGAGCAGCAGACCTGACACCAACCAGGACAACCTGAGCCTGGCCAGGAAAGGGCACCTCAGCTTGCACGAGAACATCAGTAAAACCAAACAGAACCTGCTGGTGGCCAGGGGCTGCCCTGGCAGGAACAGGAGTCCCAGATGACCAGCAGCTAGAGGGTTAACACGTGTGCACAGCGCAGAAGTGCCAGCAGGAGGGACACCCTGGCAGGGTCTTGGACCCTTGGCCCCATCAGCCACCCCTGTGGGTTTGGTTTCTTTGTTTGCTTCTCTTCCCCACTACGTAACTGTTTAATCAGAGCAGCAGCCGGCCAGCTAGCGTCTCCCTTGCATTTGCTAAATTACCGTCCCCCAACTGTGATTTTTGCAGATCCAGGGGAAATCTTTAATTGGCTGCTGCGCAGCCCCTGATGAAACAAGTGCTCCTGCCGCTTACAAAATAGTGCCAGCCTCGCCAAAAATATCTGCAGCCTGAAGGAGGGAGTTGCCAGGAAAAGAAAGAATCTGCTATTAAATATTTTGCTAGTGGAATATTAGCAATAAATCCGGAGATTCTACTTCCTGGCTCCCACCTGCTTACCCACCCATGGCTGATGCCTGAAACCTTGGCACTGGCCACTCTCTGAATAATTTGAAAGAGGAGGCACATGTTTTCAAGCTGAAATCTTGCAGGATGGGAGGTGGGTGCTCGGTGCCACGCTCTGTCGTACTGCAGTGACACCATGAGCTCTGGTGTCTCCCCCAACCTCTGAACCCCCTGGGATTAACTGGGGACTGGGCTAGGCCAGCTTCCAGTAGGTAGGAAAGCAAGGAAGGAGTCATTTGTGCTGGGGAAAAGCTGAGCGAATGTTCTTACTGCTGAGAAAAGACGGAGCTTCCCCTGCGCTGGTGCTTGCTCTGTGCTCTCCACCAGCTGCTGGGCTCGGGGTTGCTGGCTGTGAGGAGTTCCTGCTGCTGCAGGGTAAGAGCTGCTTGGCCACACAGCACAGATCATTTGTCAAAGGCACTTTTGGGGTGAAAGGCCCATTTATTTCCATTATCTCAAGCGCTTGGTGAACTCCTGGTTGGAGCTGTGGTCTTTTCTCCATCCCCAGAGCCTGAGGCACTATGCTGCTGCCAGCCACCCCTTCACCCCTCCTCTGACATGCCCTAATGAGGATGCTGCAGGCTTTGAGCCTGCCTTCCTCATGCTGTGCTGCTGTGCCTCGTGGCTTCTTACCTGGCCCAGTCCTTCAGGTCCTTCACAGAGAGCATCTCACCCTTGCGCAGCTGCACAACAGCACTGACCCGCTGGCCCCAGACCATGTCTGGAGGCCCAATCACAGCCACGTCTGCAGAGAGAGCAAAGGACCTAGCTTGAGAAACCCAAGTGATTTCTAGGGTCAGGGGTGGGGTAGAAAAGGGGCTCAGCACCGCTGGCAGGTGGTGTGCACAGAGGAGCAGCACGTGGAGAAGATGCTGTGGGATGTGAGGACAGGAGAACACTGGGGGCTCTTGAGCTGATGCAATCTACAAGAATAGAGATTTTCGCTAAGGAAGAGGCAGGAAGCCCCACGGTTTGAGTAATTTAGAGTCAACAGGGAGGAATATGATGTAGAGAGTGGTGCGGAGCCAGGGGCAACACTTCCATCTCCTCATACAGGGTCACGCGCAAGGGCAGGACAGATTTAATTATAGTCCTCATTTCCAAAATCAGATGAGAGCTGCTGCTGGCTCGGCACCTGGCTACAGGCTTCACCCATGGGAGACAAATAACAGCGAGCTTTAAGTGCAGCCTGCTCTTTGCTCAGACTGAGCCTTGCTGAAGGGAAGGCTGGGAAACAGACTCTAGGCATGAGCCTCGTGTCCAGGGCTGTTGCTAGAGGCAGGCTTCCATGCACCATCTGAGCCACGGCACGGGGACCAGGGAAGAGCAGCGTACCTGTGATGTGTGGGTGTGCGAGCAGATGACGTTCCACCTCCAGAGCACTGATTTTGAACCCCCCATTTTTGATTATGTCGACTGAGGTGCGGCCCTTGATCCAGTAAACACCATCTTTGTACGCTGCCGTGTCTCCTGCAAAGCAAAGCGGGCTCCGTTAGAGGTGGTACCCTTGCTTCTCCTCTGACTTTCTTGCAGTGCAGACGTGATGCTTAAGCGATGCCCCAGCCACGAGCTGAGCCCGGCTGCCTGGACTGGCACACGGGGAGCACCACGGACACGTGCATCTCTGCAGAGATCCCAGATGTCAGCCTTCCCCACATGATATCCTGCTCCCATGGATATGCAGAGGGTAGATAGATACGGCTTTTTCTGTAGAGGGAAAGGAAAGAATAAGGCTATGCACCCAGAAGTCCTTTAATATGGAAGCAATGAAAATAGGAGCCATCACTGCAGGTGGATATATTCTCCAGCATGCTCTCAACATGGAGCACAAGCCACTGAGGGTCTGGCTCAGCCCCTTCCTTGTCTTCCTGGCAATCACCTGTTACACAGACCTCAGTTGTCCTGTCCTGACAGGACGTGACTCCTCCCAGACTTGCGCCATCACCAGGGCTGCTCAGCCCCCATCCCATAGTCCCCAGCCTCTTCTTTGTCCCACCTGCTTGCCCATAACTAGTAATGAGATACCACTTCCAGCAGCCTGTGAGAGCCACGGTGGGTCTTTCCTGGCATCTCTGGCACATGCTCTGACCCCAGTCCCCAGCCCCACGAGCAGCCCTCGTTCCTGGGACCTCCAGCTGGTAACACCACAGCTTGGGAGGGGGGCCTTTCTCCCTCTCCCGTGTAGCCCCTACCAATACAAAAGGGTGAGGGGTGACATTGGGAAGATGAGGCTGTCCTAAGCAACGTGTTGGAGCCGACCTGTCCTTTCTGCACGGGAGGAAGGCGTGCGGCAGGTGTGATCCGGTAATTAGCCGCTTGTGCCGAGGCTGGGAAGATTGAGAGGAGAGGTCATGTCAGCACAACCTGGCTAAATGCTTAACAAGCTGGTGCACTTTGATAGCTACTTAAGATGATTACTCACATCCTGCTAATAGAGCCTTTGCCAACCCGGTGGGCGAGGGGGGGCTCGGGACCTCGCATTTCCATTTCAGAGCCTTGATGGCAGCACCAGGGGGGCCCTTAGCTCTCCCCTGCGTGTCAGTCTCCATCCTCTCCATCCTCTCCTTAATGATACGCGCTGCCATTGTGTCCACACACCCGGCCCGCTCCCTGCTGTGGTTTCACTCGCAAACCTCATTTCACTGCTGGCTGGAAAGCTCAGACATGGAGATGACACGGAGACTGGCAGCAGGGAAAAAACAGCTTCCAACAAAGCTTGGTGAACTGGCACTTGTGGGGCTGCAGGAGTTCCCACGCTTGCTTGCCTTGCCCTTCATCCAGGCACGTATCCAAAATGCGGGGAACGAGGACCGCCCACGGTCCCAGATCCCAGCACCCCTGTGGCTGGAAGATCGCTGAGCCAAGAGGACCTGTCAAGCCTCTGCTCCGGAGGAGAGCTGTGCAAGCAGAATGCCGAGTGCACGTTGGGTGGCCCAGAGAAGCACATCCCCATTGTCAAGGACCATGAGCACCCCAATCCTCTCCTTCAGAGGTGAGGTCCCCTCTCCTGAAGGGACTCCGCATCACCTCACAGAGGCGAGCACACCTCACTGTTCATATCGCTTAACCCCACCTCTGCCTCGCTCTCCTCCTTCCCTGCGTTTCTCCTTGTCCCTCCGGAGCTGCTTTGCAGTGCTCCTGGCACACTTCACTGCCCAGGAGCCACAGGACATGCCCACCAGCTGCGCAGCTTCACTGCATCCCATTCCCAGCTCACCTCCAGCTCATCAAGGAGTCTGCACACGGCGTGTGCGAAGGCAGCGAACACCCAGAGATTTATGGTGTCAGAGCAATGAAATATCAGAATCAGTTCTGAAATTCTGGCTGCTCCCTGAAAGAGCTCTGTCCCTGCTCAGCTGACACATGCCAAAATTCTGAGCGGCTCATCTTGCTCAGTCCAGCTGGGAAGTGATTAATTGTTCCTGTATTTGTCTGCCTGCCTCTTGGCACTCTCCTGGATGTAAAGGCTGTCTGGAATATTTTAAAGTTGTGGGAGAGTTTTAAACTCGGGTTCTCTGGGTGGTTGGCTGCGTGGGGTTGAAAGGAATTCATGACTGCTGTGATAAACTACCTTCTGCGCTTGGTATCACTGTGGCATGTGTGACTGACACAGGGCCAGAGAGCGAACATTAATTAAAATGTGGGACTGAGGGACCACAGAGCCACAAGCTTTCAGCAGGGAGATCTAGAGTTGCTTATTCATACAGAGAAGACGAGGAGAGGAGAGGGAATACAGACCTGGTTCAATGACACACAGTTCCCATGTTGCTCTTCAGGATTTAAACACACAAAACCTGCCCCATTTGCATTTTTCCCTGAGGAAAATGCAAAACCATGAGGATAATGGTCCCAGGGACAGGTCCAAAGGACAGTTGGGCCCATGGGACAGATCGGTAAGGTGTCCTGAGGTGAAAGCCAAAGTGTTCTGTGCCTGCCCAAACAACTCACCCCAAATCACAGCCCTTATCTTACCTTATAATGAACAAGGACTGAATTCACATCCCCATGTGCCCTTGACTCTGTCAGGGGAATGTCAACCAGGGCTGGTTTTTCCAGAGTGCATTTGCAAAGCGGGGGCTTGTCTCTGTCCTGCTCCCATCCTGGGAAGAGCAGATGCGCAAGCCCCAGTACTGCCTGGCCTCAGGTCCCATTTCCAGTGAGGGAAACCTCTGTGCTTTTCTTGGGACAGAGGAATTTCGGGGCATGGTTGGACCATACTGAAACACCTGAGATCCCAGCACCATGAGAGCGACTAACCTGGTCCTGCAAGCCGTGCTGAGGTGCTGGGTGCTGCACTGGAGCCCAGCGCTGCACCAGGGTTGTTAGGCTGGGTGGCAGCTGGAGTCAGGTTGGCTGATGGGCATCCTGCCCCGATCTCTCTGCACAGCCACCACCAGCATCACAGAATCACAGAATCATAGAATCACCAGGTTGGAAAAGACCCATCAGATCATTGAGTCTAATCAATCCCCACACAGCCATCCCCTGCCTTCCCCGTGCTGGCAGGAGAACAAGAAGGATCTGCTCCCACCTGCCCGTGGAGACGTGCCCTGTGCTCCGAGAATTGCCACTGCCAACTGCAAAACCTGCTCTTGGAAGAAGCCACGCTCCCCGAGCTGTCACCCTCCCAGATGTTCCCCATGCAGCCAGGGACAGCAGGAAGAGTCATTTCAGATTGGGCACAGAGAGGGAGGGGAGAGCCCCTCCTCGCCACTTGCCTTCCCTCCCTGTGCTCCCCACAAATGCCATCATGCTTATCACGTGGCTCCCTCCAGCCCCGTCAGCAGCGCAGCGCAGCGGGTGGTTAGCATTATTATTGTGATTATTGTGACCTGCTGGGACGAGCTCTGTAATTTCCCCCTGTCTCTTTCTTCCTGTCTCCACTCTCCCATAAGCCGAGCATCAGGGTCTTGCTGTCACTTCCCGCGCTGACAGGCCGGAGCACGCTCCAGGGGACCGCTGTCCACCGAGGACAGCCACATTACCCTCTGCCCCGTGCCATCTGCTACCAGCCGAGCACATCAAACGGCGTGTGTGCGGCACAGCCAGCGCAGCAAAGCGCTCGCTGCCTCCCAGGCCAGCAGGGATTTCCTGGGCCAGCGAGACTAGTTAAAAGGATGCTGTCGTTTGCTTAATGACTCTCCCCCACATGCTGCCTTTAAACAGTGCTAAGAGCATCATTTCCAAACCTGGCACCACACCAAGGGCCTGTGGCAAGGGTTGTGTCTGTCTCCCCAGGCTTCCCAGCGTGCTGGGTCCTTGTCCCCTGTGCCGGGTGGTGTATGAGCCCATCCCCAGCCCCTGCAGGCAGCCCTGCGGCTGGCATTGTGCTTTGTCACCTACCCTGGCTGCCCCAGCTTTTTCTGCTCCGTTACGCCGGCTGCCACCTCCAGCAGGGTGCAAACCACGGTGCTCCCCACCCAGTAGCTTCTGAGCTCTTTGCCAGCGTGGGCATCACCTCCTTGGCTGGCAGGGGCAACAGCAGTAACGAAGTGGAATTCTGAGCAGGGAACAGTGCTTTCTCCTCATGAAATGACACCACTCCCCAAACTGTATTTCTGCTGACCCTCCTTTCCAACCAGCCATGCCCACGACTCCCATAGAGCAGCCAGCACAGGACGAGAGGGATGCTGTGGAAGCGGCTCATCAAACAGTAGGTTCAGGACTGCTCCTGGATCACCATCTGATCTTGTGTGAAATAGAGACAACTGCCCTTGCTGTCTCTCGGCCGTGTCTCGTCTCCGTGCAAGCCTGCAAACACCTCAGGGCTCACACATGTCCCGCTTGGCCAGGAGTCCCAGGGCTGCTGTGGCTGGGAAGGAGCCCAGCCAGCCTGAAGACGCACCTCATCCTCCGGCCACACCAGCCTTGCACTCATTCTCTATCTGGAATTGCCCAGCGCTACTCTGGTTTCAGGGGGACCGACACGAGCTCGAAGCAGTGAGACAATCTCAGCTTGGGAATGGTGAACCCCAATAGCACCCACCACCTCTCCATCCTCGCTCCCAAAGCCCTTGCTCCCTTCCTCCTTCCTCCAGCACAGGAATTGCCTCGGCAGCAGGGTCAGGACAGCCGGGCCTGTTTTCAGATGCTTCCCGCAGCACAGAGACACAAACAGTATTTCTGTCCTCGCAGCCAGCTGCGCGGGGAAGGGGATTTTGGCTGATGAGAAGATTACGGTCTCTGACACCGCATCTCCGCCTCTGCTTGCCCGGGCCACCTCCAACCAGGCTCCTTTCATCAGACAAAGCAGCCAGCGGCAGAAGCCTCTGTCACACGTGGCTCAGCTCCGGTGCTGCGGCGCAGCTGATGCTGCCGAGGCCATGGGATTATTGTTTCCCTGACAGCAGCCGTCACCGCTACCTTTGGATTTGTTTCAAGATGCTCAGTGGGCATCTGTTCTGCGAAATGTTAAAGACTCTGCTGAGCTGCATACTGAGCAGGCTCCTGCGCTGGTTGAGCTGAGGGCGGGCTGCACTTTGCTGGAGTTTCAGACAATTTCATATATATATTTATAGATAAAAGCATGGAATAGGTTGGGCTGGAAGGGAACTTGAAGATCACTCAGTACCAATTCCCTTGCCATTGGCAGGGACACCTTCCACTGGATCAGGTTGTTTAAAGTCTCATTCAACCTGATCTGTTATAAATCTCTATAAAGTATATTTAGTACAGAATATTCTTATAATATCATGTAACGTTTAATATATTTTCTATAACATATACTATATATAGTATCAATTATACATTATATATAATATTTAATTATACATATATTTAGATTAGACATAAGGAGGAACTTCTTGATGATGAGGGTGGTGAGGCACTGGCACAGGTCTCCCAAGGAACTTGTGGCTGCCCCATCCCTGGAGGTGCTCAAGGCCAGGCTGGATGGGGCTTTGAGCAGCCTGATCCAGTGGGAGGTGTCTCTGCCTGTCGCAGGGGAGTTGGAACTACATGATCTTTAAGGTCCCTTCCAACGCAAACTATGCTATGATTCTATGATTTATTATATAAATTATTTAATATATCATATATACACTACACAATAATGTTATAATATTTTACATATATATATATAAAGAGGTAGCAGGCTGTCTCAAATGGCATGGCCATCAAGCTGCCGAGGACTGCCTGCTGAGCTCCCTAAAGCAAGTGTGGACACCTCCATCACCCTGTAGGCTCAAAGACATCACATTGTGCTGACCCCCAGCTTGGCCCATGGAGACCACAGGCTGGCATGAAGCTAACTTTGTTTTAAAAACGAGGGGTTTGGGTAAGATCTCTCTAGAAGGATGGGTTGCCTGTGGACGCTTACTTGGCAACAGGTGCTGGACTGTAGACGCACGCCCTGGCCAAACAAACTCTAAAAGCACACATGCTGCAATGAGACCCTATTTCCAAACTCAAACCTCAGAGGTTTCTGCAATGAGGTTCTTCAAGTTGCAAAATAGTTCTTGAAAAGATGAAAGGGCCCTTGTGATTCCACCACTATGGTCTTTAGTTTGTGTAACCTCCTTCACAGAGCAGAGAGACCTCCCAGTGACTAACAGGGTGCCAGAGCCGCTTTCTTAGGACACGCTCAACAAGAGCCTCTTTGGTCTCAAGAGCAGAGCTACGGGAGCAAACTTGCCCTGGAATTCCTGTGCCAACACCCTAACCCACAAGTCAGCTTGTTCCTGGCAAACACAGCAATGTTTCTACATCACAGGTGTCATGAGCAAACATTTCAATCACCTACTGACCAAGAGAAGACTTTGGCTGGAGAAATGAAACACTGAACAGCTTGGAGAAGCCCTGAGATAGAAGTGTGCAGGAAAAAATCATAAAATCATAGAATCACCACGTTGGAAAAGACCCATTGGATCATCAAGTCCAATCATTCCTATCAAATACTAAACCATGTCCCTCAGCCCCTCATCCACCCATCCATGAGTCTTTTCAGGTAAATCATAAGGAACGGTGACTTCAGTCCAGTTTAGATGCAGAGCTGGGACTGCCTTAGGATCTATCTGCTGCAAAACCACAACAACCAGGGATAACATTGCCCTCGTAACGGCTCTGGACTACTGGGCTTCATTAAGCAAAGATCTCAGCCCTGCAAATGGGTGCTGAGGAGAGGCTGGCACCCAGGAGCTTCACCCTCAGAGGAGCCAGACACAGACACTGCCAATATTCCATCCCTGCTCACCGAGGACAGTGAGCACCACAGCCCTTCCCAGCTCAGGCACTGGCAGTGTGGCGAGGACAGCCCAGGCTCAGGCCATGTCCAGCATTTACAGAGCCACTTTCAAAGCAAGATAGAAGCAGACAGTGTACAAACACTTTGCTGGAAGCACACAAGAGGCATTAGAAGAAGCATCATGCACAGCTGTGGTTTCAGAGAAGAAACCCTCAGCCCTGCTTTTTATATTCTCAAATGCATCCCAGCTTGAGGATGTGACCCCTGAAGTACAGGAAAGCTGGGACACTCACGATTGTCTCTGCAGGACACCCCACAGCAGAAGGGTCTGTGAACGTCCCTGCCACTCCTGTCCACAATTACACAGTGGTCTGCAGAGCAGGTGCCATGCTGCAGAAAATGCCAAGAAACAGCAAACCACGCCTGTGAAAGAGAATCTATTTTGTTAAAAAAAAAAAAAAAGGGGATTATTTTTACCCTTCTGTCATGGTGCAGTTAATGGTCTCATGGGGAGCTCCAAAGTCTTGATCAGATGCTGTGAAACATCCCCCTGCATGGGGCACAGCCTTCACCCGGGTAAATGGTGCTCTCAGGCAAGGACGGGCTTCACATGCCGCCTTCACCCACCCCACGGTACCAGCTAAGTGATTTACTCCTGGTGAGAAGTGCTTGCTGACCCAGCAGGCTGGAGATGCTTGTTTAACAGTTTCCTGGCTGCTGGAGTGGCTTTTCCAGGTTTCAGAAGTGCCTGCAGAGAAACGTGGTGGTGTAGAGCCCAGAAAGGCAGGCTGGGTCTCCCGGGCTGAAGCAGTGCAGGGGAGAGCAGTGGGGTCTTTCCTGCCAGCAGCAGAATGGGGTTTGAACACTGCTATTAATTAGATCTTTGGCTGTTTATGAATCATTCCACATTTTGCAAATTAATTCTTGTCTTTCAACTGCTTCATACAGAGCCCTCAGCCACGTGCTCATCAGAGAGCTGGGCTGGAGAGCAGGAACTTCCCAAGCCTGCTTTGCCAGGAGATGTTAACCTTCAGAGACACAGAAGAGACTGAGGTGGCTGCTCAGCTGGGGATGGTTCCCCAGCGGTGCCCATGGGATGGGCAGGATGACAGGGGACAGCCAGCAGACCTCCCTCAGACCATGTGGTGTGCCCAAAAGACCCTGAGAAAGTGCGGATCAGCTCCGTAACTACCGTGAGAAATCAGCATTGGCTGCTCCAGCTGCACTGGGTAGAAAACCAACCCGTTCCCAACAACAGGCAACTGCTGACGGGCTCTCAGGGGGAGAGAGGAGCAGGATGCTGCTCCCCACCCAACCCAAATCCCAGGCTCCCCATGCCCTGCCAGCACGGCTGCTCCCAGCTTTGTGCCACCGGCTGCCTCGAGCTCCTGGCCCTGCTGCCATCCTGCTGCTGCTCCGCTGCTGCCAGGCTTGCCACCTGTTCTTTTGGGAGCCTTTAAGCCTTCTCTTTCCCAAATTCCAGGAGGAATGCCCTGCTGTCAGCTGCTGTCCTGGAACCGTGATCCTTCATTTCCAGAGATAGGAGGTGGAGCAAGGCCTCCTGCATTCCTCCACACTGCCTGTACCTGGAGAATTGCTGCTCTTCCCAAACAAGCTGTGAGCGTGTCAGAGGGAGCGACAGGCTCCCAGCTGGCAGAGCCCGGGGAAGCTTGCAGGGAGGCAGTTGGAATAATCAGTCTTTGCCCTTCTCTGGTGCCTTTCAGCTGAGGATCTCAAAGCACACTGATCCGGAGGCTAATTAGGCAGAGATGGGAACAGCTGGCAGGACAGCAGCAGGATGTGAAGCGGCCTCGCTGCTCACACTGCAGAGCAGTGGGCAGGAGGTTGTGCATCCATCTCTGCTCTACCCTGGGATTAACTCTTACCTGTCTCCCACTTCTCTACAGTAGTTGTCGATGCTCCTGGTTTATCCCAGGCTGAAGCAGAGCTCACTCTGGCAGAGACACACATTGGTGGTTAAGATGGAGATTTATTTTCCAGGCAACATCATCCAGCAGTGAAAAGCCTGAGCCCTGATCCTGATACACCGTTTTGGAGAGCAGCTCAGGGGGCTGAAAACCCCTTTGCCTGAGCAGGGCTTTGCAGGAGCTCCTCTCGGTCACCAGGTTTCACCCACATGCACAGCTGAGACTTGTGATGACCACTCTGCCCACTCAGAGGCAGCTGTGGGACCACAGGTCCTTCTGCCTTTGGACACAGCTCTTCTAGTGAAGTTGGGCAGGACCAAGTTCCTGCTTGCAGACTGGGTCCATCTGAGCTGTTGCACGCAGACAGAAGTGCTCCTTCCCAGTCTGAGCACCAAGCTTTTGGCTTCAGGAGCCTTGTGCAGCAACGAGCTCCACAGGCCCATCACCTCACTTGGACAAGAACCTCTTTTCATGGGTATCAAGCCTCCCTGCTCTTTCCAGGGCAGTTCAGTGTCTCGCTGGCCTCCTAAATCCATGAACAATTTTTTTTTTGGTAGGTAACACAGATAGGCAGAGGGACGGGAGACTCTGTGATAGGTCTCCGTTACGGACATAAACCCTTCCCTTCCCCCACGCAATGAAAACTGCATCAATAGATGCCCCATCTGCTCACATACATCACACACTTCACTCCAGTTTATTAGCTGGAATAAATCATAAATATTTCATTATACATCAACGACGCTCGACTCTGGGAAGGCGCAATCCATCACCTCGACACTCCTTGCGACCTGCCGCCATGCAATAAGCTTTCCAGTCTATTAAACAAGATTGATACAGTGTGCTAGGATGGACTAGGGAAATTTATTTATGGAACGCTGAGAGAGGGAGGGCACTGAATGCACGGTGCCACATGAGCAAATTGGACCCACCCTCCTTAGCCTCTTGGATGGTGCAACCTAACCAAAAAGCCCGGGAGAAGAAAGAGGCCGAGCCCTTCCTTGAACACAGTGCGAGGTAAGAAGATGCTGCAGCAAAGCAGGGCCCAGGCTGAATGTCAAGGTGTTCAGGTCTGGGTGCAGGACAGCAGACAGCCTGTGCAAGCAAAGGGAACCTCCTCTCCAGGCTGGAACGTGTGGATGGATCAGCAGTGCCCTGGCAGAATGCTCCCACCTCTGCCCTGCTCATCAACACAGAGAGGAGAGCCCAGTGCTGCTGTGGTTACACGAGAGCAGTAGCTGCTCTTCTGCGCACAGGTTCCATGGGTGCTACATGTGCTCAAAAAATATTTAGTGTAGTGCCAGGATTTTGCTACTCTTTGTAGCTGCAGGCTCATTTTAATGTCACACCTTCTCCTTTGCTTCTGCCTATTGTGAAAGCAAATATGTTCTCCAGCTCAGCAGAGGCCAGCAGCAAACAAAAGGGACCTTCCCAGTGTACAGAGCAAGCACAACACTGCTCCTCAACCTCCACTGAGTCCTGTCGTGTGGGGCACTGACACCCCTGATTCACCCTTGCATCCTTATTGCTTTGGCACTTGCCAGCAATGCTCCCGTGAGCTGTTGTTATCTTCCCTCCATCAGAGGTGCAAAGATGAAGCAAGGATGATGCAAAGCAGCTCTGAGCCAAGCTTGGTACTCTCAGTCCTTCAGCTGCTGCTCTTTCCATGCTGGAGCTGATGGAAGGCCAAGCATCAGCCCAGCAAAAGCATGTTTCCTCCGTCAGGGACCTTGCAGACAGCTGCAGATCAGCTCCCAGCTCAAGAACCCAACCTTATCTATCTGAGAGAGACCTTGTCTCTGCCAGCCACATCTCCCTTTAGGAGCAACAGCACCATTGCTGCTAGTAACCCTCTGGTTGAAAATGGACCATGCAACTGGTTGTTGAGTTACCACTGCCTGATGGATGCTCAGCAAGATGCTAACCTGGCACACGGTGAATCTGGAGCTTCTGCGCTGTGCGCTGCGCTACTGGGATTGATTAGAGGCAGCCTTGCTCCTGAAGGGGATTGACACAGCCTCGGCAATGATGATGTATGTGTACATATCTATTTAATGAAATGCTAAATGATAGGCTAAATAACAGACGCAACTTTAGCTTGATTTATTGCATGGAAATGAATAATGTTTGTCGCTGCAGTCAGCCATCTTGGCTAAGAAGAGAGGTTACCTGCACAAATCGTACCTAATTAACAGTAATTAGCACCTCTGATAGTCTGGATTTGGGCTCCTTTGCAGACACTGGTTGTGCGGCAGCATGTGTCCCAGCTCACACAGGTCGCCTGCTGAAGCTGCTCAGAGCTCATCACCTGTCCCCACTCACCCACCATCCATCCCAGCAATTCAGCACACGCTTACTCTGAAACCAGGTTTCTTGCTCAGGCTCATTCCATTCCTCCTCTGCTCACCCATTGCTGACTTGTGCCCTCAACCGCTTCAGCAGGGAAACACAGCTGGAAAACCCTGTGCTCCTGGCATTGAAGTTAATCAAAACCAGTCCAGGGAGGTTATTCTCCCTCTGTACTTGGCATTGGTGAGACTGCACCTCAAATCCTGTGTTCAGTTCTGGGCCCCTCAGCACAAGAAGGATGTTGAGGCTCTGGAGCGAGTCCAGAGAAGAGCAACGAAGCTGGTGAAGGGGCTGGAGAACAGGCTTTATGAGGAACAGCTGAGAGAGCTGGGGTTGTTCAGCCTGGAGAAGAGGAGGCTGAGAGGAGACCTCATTGCTNATGGGTCTTTTCCAACCTGGTGATTCTGTGATTCTATGAAAATGCCTCCCTTGGGCTCACCAAACACAATGACCGAGACTAAATAGGCTGTTTCAGCACAGGCACAGGGCTGCTCCGAGGCACTGCTCCCACTGTGGTGTACCAGGGGTTTGCTGTATCATTAATAAAGCATCAAAGGCTCCTGAGGGGGAGAAGGAGAGTCTGACGCTTCTTTTAAAAAACATACACATATTAATAATGCACCAATTATTCATGAGGAAACCATCTCCCCCTCCCCAGCAACTTCCAGGGCTCCTGTTTGCTCAGGTGCTGCCTGGGTGCAGTGCAAAAGCCCTTCCTAGCGACCCAGCCTGGCCCAGCGGAGCCACTGGCACCACACTTCTAAGCCACCAGCTAGCCTGGCACCAGCAACACCCAGCACAGCCCTGTGTATCTGCTACCTGTCTCCCTGCCAAAGCTCTTCAGCCGAGGCAGGGAGCGGAAGAGAG
Organism: Piaya cayana; assembly: GCA_013389865.1. NCBI lineage: Eukaryota > Metazoa > Chordata > Aves > Cuculiformes > Coccyzidae > Piaya > Piaya cayana. The sequence continues at coordinate 33,093 of WAAB01002273.1, forward strand.
GAGAAGAGCTCAGCAGCTGTAGCTCAGAGATACGTCCTGTGGTTGCAAACAGGCAGGCCAGCTTGTAGAGGAGCCGGCTGCTCTCCTTGCAGGTCACAATAAGCAGAGCCTGGTGTCAGAGAGCCTAGCGAGTCCTGGTGCTGATGCTCTACAGGGAAGCGATGGGTTTCCTAGCAAATCCCAGCTCATAGCCTCCTCAAGGTCCAGAGAAAGCTCTGCTTCAGCCCCCTGGAAGGGAAAAGCCCTCCAACCTCTGGTCAGATGGAGGAGCTGCCCTGAGGGGTCTGGATGAGGACTTGCTGTCCAGATGTGAGCTGTGCAGCCACTGGGCTCAGCCCAGCAACGGGAGGTTTGCTGTTGCCATCACTGCAAATTGCCTGGTGGTGGTGGAAGCCCTGGAGGGAGGTGCAGGCATCCAGAGACACCAATTTAACAAGGATGATACCGGTTGTTTCCATGCCTCCCCTTAAAACAATATCTGAGAGTAATAGGTGGCTGTCACGCTTTCCAGACTGCTGTCCACTGAGGCAGAGCGAGATTTCAACGCCGTTACAGATTTTTACCTGCATGAAATCTGGAGGTAATTTAATGGCTCACGAGAAAGGAAATAAATCTATTAGAACGGAATCGCTGTTTGTTTACTTATCTTGCCATGAACATCACCACGAGCAGCAGCAGCAGCAGGTGTATGTGCAAGCACCATTTATTTACATAATAAAATTGCCAAGTAGATTTGTAGCTCAGGGGCATCCTTGCCTCTCCGTGCGCGTGCCTAACTCCCATTAGCACTAATGGCAGGCGCTGTGTGCTCAGCAAGCAGGGACCCCCCAACTGCCCTAATGGCTGGTAGTAAGAGACGGAGGGATGCAGACATCTCAATGTGTCGGTTCCTCTCCCCTGACTCAGTCAGGGCATGGGAACTGCATCACAGCACCAAGCTTCTTTGCAGCCCTCCCCATCTGTGAGAGCTGCTGGGTCTGCTGTGGTGCTGCTTGTCCCCAGGAGAGAGCGGGTCAAGCAACAGAATTCCCACTCCCAAAACTTCTGCAGAGACCCCCGGAGCATCCAGCACAAGATAAAAAGAAAAGCAGTAAAACCAGCTCCAGCCTGGAATGAATTCCTGTCATGCTCTGCATGGGGAAGTTTGTTTGTATTCCACAGGCAGCAGCGCTGAGCCTGCTGTCAGAGCCACGCTGGGAGAAAGGGCAAAACCCTGCCGAGATGAAAGAATGTGAAGCACTGGTACAGCCTCCCCTGGCATTTACACCTGCAAAAAAAAATCACTCAAGGGCATCTCACAAAGAGCTGTGCTAATAAGGCGCTCCCCCCCACACTGTGCGGCTGCGCCAGTGGAGCAGGAGACAAAGTGATGCAGGGAATCCTGGAAGCAGCTCCGGGTACCTGGGAGGGAAAAGCTACAGATAAGACAAGTCTGATTTCAACCCAATAATCCTGAGCCATGCCCTCCCCAACCCCTGTGTCCAGCTGGGGACCGGGGAAGTTGGGGACTTGCTGCTGGACAGACAAGGAGTGCAGCCACCCCATCTCGGCTGATAAATCAGTGACACTTCCCTTCACCGCCATATTTCTTAAAGGCTTTCAGGCAGCAGGTCAAGAAGCCAGGATGATGCTTGCTGACCCCCAAGCTGTACCCAGGTCTGCCCTCATGGCTTGCTTGCACATTGTATTTCTTTCACCATCTTGAAGTCTGTTTGGTGCAAATTCCTTATCCATGCTCTGCTCTACAACCCCACCACTGCTCAAGCCACCACACACATCTGCCTCTGCTCCCAAGAGGACTCTTCTCCTGGGGGACCTTTGCTCATTGCTCAATGAGAGTATTCTGCCAAGCACAGGAGAGATGGTAAGTATTTAGGCAGGGACAGACTAACCTGTCACATTACTTTGTCCTGCTGTACCTTGCCTTCATGCAGGATTCACCCCAAGGGTGCATTTTCTGGTCATCTTTGTTTTAAAGAACTGACGTTCCAAAGAGAACAAAGTACAGGAAACCACAGGAGAGGAAAGATGTAGGTTAGTTTTGGTACAGTTTGCATGAAAATAGGCTGTAACCCCAGCCACGGGACTGCACCAGTGAAGTTCTGCTGCAACTTATGAGGTAGGCTCTGGGTCATGTACCAAAGATGGGTGTCCTGGGTTCTGCACACAAAGTCAAGGTCGAAGGAACCCCAGCAGGAGCATTTCTGATGCCTGGTCCTCATGCCCACGCTGATTGGGATGGGCAGGAGATGGGTGCAGGACATACACGCATCTGGTGGCTTCCTTCTTTGTCAGCTGCAAAGCTCCCCCCATCTTTGGCACCATTTCATGTTCCTTCACAGACACCAGGGAAGCTAGGTGAATGCGAAGGGTTGGTTTAAGGTAGTGGTGCTGGCTGCTCTCTAAAACCTACAGATGAACAGAGTTAGCAGCTTCAGCTTCATCTGCAGACACATTAGGGGTGCATGGAAAGCATCACCTACTACAACCCCTCCAAACCCCAAATCCTCTCCTACTCCCTACAAGATGGGCTTCCCAGCATGTCCAAATGTCCAGTAGGTTTTGGTTGGCAAATACAAAGAGCTATCTCCATGCCATTGCTCCAGGGCCTCAGAATCTGCTGCATGTGGTCCCTGTTCCAGCCCTGGCTTCGGTTGGCATCGGACATATGACATATGCCAGCAGACAAAGTCCTAGGCACCACCTTTCAGCCTGGAGAGGACAGCACCAAATGGATTAACAGAAAACTCAGACCTCGGCAGAGCCTGGCAGCATCCTGGGCCCTGCCTGCCCTGGCAGAGGTGCTGCACCTCATTTTTGGGTGTGCTCTGCACATGTAGCTCAGCATGACCAGGAGCCTCTCCAACCCTTCAGCACATCTAGGGCTGCGGAACAAACAGCGGATGACACCTCCTCCACCCAGGGATGCTGCATGCTCTGCTCCAAGGCCATCACACTCCTCTAATGGAAAATGGCAGACAAACCAGCCAAGCCTTTGAACGTTTCTGCAACCAAGACTTTGCAGGTTCACTCATCATTAGCAGGAGCTCACGGGTGTCTGATATGACACAAGTAGGCTGGGCGGCAGGAGCCCCCCCCACTACTCACGGCTAGAATCACTGCAGATGGGTTTGCCCAGAGGACAAGCCAGAAAAGAAAATGTGTAGGTAAAAATGAAAAACTTTTTTTTCCCCAAACTAGCATTTGAATATTTATACAAGTCCCTGCAGATAACAAGATAAAAAAGAAAACTCAAAGACTAATAAATAAGTAAATGCTCCAACGTGTGGCAGCTCAGCTGAATGCAGCTGCACTCAGCTGGTGAAACTTTGAAGAGCACGGTAACCATGTGTGAATGGCTAAAAATAATAATTGTAATAATAAAATCATGAGACTAAACCCTTCTGCAGAGCAGCGAAGGCATCAACGACACCTTAGACACCTAAAGACAGCATTACCTCTTTTCCACACAGCGACCTGTCCCCATCTCTGGTGAGACAATTTATTAAATAATGCAGAGATAATGATAGGAGGCTGTTGACTAAGACAGACAGTAGTGGGTATGAGGAAAGATATCTGCCTTAAATTGTTTGCTTAAATATAGAGAAGCCTATACTTTTGCTTAGAGCATAATACCATTAGTCATAAGTAAATATGTTCTCAATTGTCTGGAGCGAGACCCAGAGGGATGACTCTTGTTGAAAATAAAGAGCCTGGAGC
>WAAB01002273.1:37923-100292 GCA_013389865.1 Piaya cayana
GATGACACCTCCTCCACCCAGGGATGCTGCATGCTCTGCTCCAAGGCCATCACACTCCTCTAATGGAAAATGGCAGACAAACCAGCCAAGCCTTTGAACGTTTCTGCAGCCAAGACTTTGCAGGTTCACTCATCATTAGCAGGAGCTCACGGGTGTCTGATATGACACAAGTAGGCTGAGCGGCAGGAGTCCCCCCGCTACTCACGGCTAGAATCACTGCAGATGGGTTTGCCCAGAGGACAAGCCAGAAAAGAAAATGTGTAGGTAAAAATGAAAAACTTTTTTTTTTCCAAACTAGCATTTGAATATTTATACAAGTCCCTGCAGATAACAAGATAAAAAAGAAAACTCAAAGACTAATAAATAAGTAAATGCTCCAACGTGTGGCAGCTCAGCTGAATGCAGCTGCACTCAGCTGGTGAAACTTTGAAGAGCACGGTAACCATGTGTGAATGGCTAAAAATAATAATTGTAATAATAAAATCATGAGACTAAACCCTTCTGCAGAGCAGCGAAGGCATCAACGACACCTTAGACACCTAAAGACAGCATTACCTCTTTTCCACACAGCGACCTGTCCCCATCTCTGGTGAGACAATTTATTAAATAATGCAGAGATAATGATAGGAGGCTGTTGACTAAGACAGACAGTAGTGGGTATGAGGAAAGATATCTGCCTTAAATTGTTTGCTTAAATATAGAGAAGCCTATACTTTTGCTTAGAGCATAATACCATTAGTCATAAGTAAATATGTTCTCAATTGTCTGGAGCGAGACCCAGAGGGATGACTCTTGTTGAAAATAAAGAGCCTGGAGCGATCGCATCCTCGACTGCTGGTTGTCCCAGCACACGGGGTGCGTGCCAAAGCCTCTCAAAGCCAGAGCCACACAGCTCTTCTTCAAGCACTGTTACCAGCCCAACCTACAAATATCCACTGAAACCTCACCACTTAACAGCGCTTGGTCTTGGATATTGGTTGTTAAATCTTATCCCTGACTCTCACCAGGATACGAGTGTGTGCAGCAGCTGGGAAATGGACTCACGGGACCGTCAAAGGCAAAACCTGCAGCACAACCCCTTGAGCATCCCTGCGGAGCAACTCCAGCTCTCTGCCTGGTTTCCCCCCCCAGCCTCTACAAGGTTGAAGCTCCTACAAAAGCTCTGAGTGAGCAGTCTAGCAGATTTAACTCCTGCCAGATCATTGCCAGAGCGAAACCTGCATCCCAAGAGCTGAGCATGGTAGTTTGGATAGGAGGAGGCCACGCAGCAGCAGGCTTAGCTTGGCAAGGAACTGAAGAGCAAAGCACAAACAAGTCTGCACAGATATCACAACCATAGTCTGGAGCAGGAAGTTGCCAGTCTGGCATCTGCAACGCTGAATGCTGTTGGGATTTGGGATGATCACTTCAACATTCAGTCTTCATCACTACTTTTCCCTACCCTGATGCTACCAGAGTACAGCAAATTCACCCCTTCAGTCACCGCTGTAGACAACTCTCTGCAGCATTTATCCTTCATGCTGAAGAGGCTTTTCGAAGCCCCACGGTCACGGGGTAATCAGTGTCAGTAAAGACACCACAAACAGTAGTCTTTATAGTGACTGAACCATAAGCACGGATCAATGAAAATCCCCGTGGCCCCATTCCAGCCGTACTCAAAACACCACGAGCTTTGACAGTGCCTGCAATGGGGCCACGGTCCTGTCCCCTGCACAACTGCTCAGGGATCTCACTCAGCTGATTTGATACTGACCTTTCCCTGTGGGGTTTTTAATTTTGCACTGGAGGGGACTATTTATATAGCAGTAAGTAGCCACTTGAAAGAAAACCTTGCCAATGATCTGACACGCTCTGCCAAGTACCATGAGAAAGACGATTGTTCAGCCCATTTCTTTACCACATCCTGCGCTTAATCCTGCTCTTCCCATCTTAACCCACTTGCCAGCTTGCAATTCTCCTGCTAGATCTTCTGACAGGTTTGCAGAACTCAGCTTGACATCTCTACAACACAACCCAGCCGGAGCTGCGGGTGGGACTCCTTACATCAATCCCTGGGATGAGAAGGGAAGAGTCACTGCTGGCCATCAGAGCCTGAACAAGCCCCTCTGTTCAGGATGCAAAAGCAGTGCTGCTGTAGCACAGCTTGAAAGGTAAAAGCAAACAGAGACAGAGAGGGAACAGCCTGGCTTTTGGAGATGCGGGTGCCTGCTGTTCCCACTGACTCTCAGCTGGGGTGCAATTGCTCCATGCCTCTGAAAATTGGACTCCGTGTAGCAGAGGTTCTCAAACAAGGAAAGGGTTGGCATTCAAGATGTTTGATACAACAAGAGCAGAGCTGTGTAGAGAGTAAACACATTCTGTGCCAAAAGCTGCTCTCATTTACAGCTACAAAAATCCCAAGTCACTCTCTGAATTGCTGAAAACATCAGTCTCACAAGCAGTCAAGGAAACCCAAGGGTTTCATTTCACTGTGTCCTGATGACCCTAAGACTTCCAGCCATCAGGCAAACCTGGCAATGTTGTCTCCCCAAGGAGAAAGAATAAACACTGAGGCAGGAAGCAGAAAAAGTGAATTCTCCTTCTGCAGTGTCAGAACTGTGAGCGTGTGCATAAGAGAGAGGAATATTTTGAGATTGTAAAGGAATCTTTACATATGGCTGATCCAGACACCATGCCATCTTTATGTTTTTATTTCTACAAACACATTTTAAATAAGGGAAATGGAAATGGTCTAGCTTCACCAGAGAGGCAGCCCGGTCAGTGCCTGCAGCCTCTGTTCCCATCCCATGAAGATCCAGTGGGATCTCCTTCCTAAAGCAGCATGTGGAGCTCTGTTTGGGGTACACTCGTCATTTTTGGGGTGTCCTTTGTAGGAATGTGGGTACAAGTTATCAGCCATCAATGAGGCAGGTGAGCTTACCTCCCCCCTGCCTCTCGCTCCCATTGCCTTTCAGCTCTAACACTTGATCATGTACCTGGCAGTGGAGACAGAGCCTTGCACAATACTCGCTGCCATCCTGCCCAGCTCATAAGCTTAAGCTATGACAGACCTAAAAAGAAACTCCTTCAGCCCAGCCTTGGAAGGAGCCAGCGCTTCCTCCGGTGAGCTTACCAAACCAGTAAGTCACATCATCTGCAATGCATTATAATTAAGGAATTGTTTCTTTAAAAATAGAATTTGCATTAACTGGATTTATGACTGGGAAAGACACTGCAAACAAACAGAAAACCTGCAGATTGGGATGCTAATTAGATGCACTTCTATTTATAACCTGCCTTGATCAGGCTAAACTATCTTCTGTTTCAGGTGCCAGTGCTATGCCCATGAATGAAAGCAATTCCCTTGGCAGGGAAACACCTGCTTGTCTCTGGGGACAGACAAGTGACAGGGAAAAAGTCTGTGCCAGAGGGATGGGGTGTGCACCATTCGCTGCTTCTCCTGCCCCTTCTCCTTGGAGACCAGCCTGAGAGGAGCAATGGGTTGTGTCTGGCCAAGGATGACCTGTTCAAGGCGTTTCCTACAAACACCAGATTTCTCTGAGCTGGAAAATTGCAGGCAGCTTTGCCTTTTCAATTAGAAGTGGTGGTGTGGAAATCTCCAAAGAGCAAGGATCTACAGGTAGTACCAGCAGAGCTACCCAACTATGGACTGCAGAACCCAGTGTGAAGACGACAGACGGACACCAGGAGGTCCCTGAAAACAATCTGAAAGAGTCACTGGGCTTCTTCCCTTGACTGGGGATTCACAGCTGTAGCAAGAGCAAGTCCTATTTCTGGAGCAGCCTCAGAACTGCAGGGCTGAACAGGATGCTCCCAGCTAAGCCAAGACTTGTCCTCGGTGCCCGAGTTTGTAGATGACAGTGCAAAGGCCTGAGCTGAGAGAATGGCACATTCAACAAGCACAGACAGACGCACAGCGTGCTGCTGACTGCCCAAGCTTGGCAGCATCTGAAAGCCTGCCAGAACTGATGGGTGCGTCTCATATTCTCGATGATGTCTTATTTCAGATTAACAACTTTTTCATTTTTTTCCCCCCCTGGAGCTCCCTCTTTGACTGCAGAATAACCAGAAGAAATAAAGAGATAGCAGGTCCACTTCATTTCCCTTCTAAAGCTTTCAATGATGGCGCATGGGAAGTCTTTTGGGCCACAGGCATTATTATTAATGGGAGTCTGGGGGGTTGTGACTTGCATAAAAGGATCCAGCAAACACTCAGTGATAAACCAGTACAAACACCTACAAGGCTGTTTTTTCAATGTAGCTTAAGGAAAGAAACTTAAAAAGATACGAGTCATCATTCTGAAATGTGCATCAAACAAGTTAAATAACTCTTACTTTCTTAACGACATATTAATCAAAGTGCATTGATTCTTGAATCAGATTCTACTACCAACAAGCTTTCTATCTTCTCCATCCTGATGCATGCATTAAGAGAGTTTTATTCTGACAGATACAATATAGCAATCAATAAAATCTTATTATATGGAGCTGAGATACATGGATTTGTTGCAGGATTTATGCACTACTTTCAAACCTGGTGCTATTTCATGTCTCAGCCTTAACCTGTAATTGAAAATAAATCTCCCTGAATACACCAGATTCTAATTTTCTGGATGTATGGGCAAATGTGAATGGAAGCCAGCCTTCCCTCGGGGAGAAGTCTGCTTTCTGATTGTCTCACTCCCCCTGTGCACACTGCTGTATTGCCAGATTCCTCCGGAGAAAGCACCCTGCCCAGTCCTGTGTGGGTTGAAACCACAGGGAAAATGGACAGCACTGGGTTCTGCAACTCCATCACGTTCCCAAACTCTCTGTCCCCCTTCCTCACGCCTCCAAAGCTGCTCGCTGCCTGGTGATTGCTGCCTCCTGGGCAGAGATAACACAATCTGACAGTGCCAGAGCCTGAGTGACACAAGCATCGCAAGGCTGGGACAGATGAATAAAGATCAGGGAGTGGGATGACCACAGAAGCTGGTGTTTGTCTGCTGCTTTCCTGCAGCTCCCGGGCTTTGCTTGGTGATTCCTCATAGAATCATAAAATGGTTTGGGTTGGAAATGACCTTTAAGGTCAGCTGGTGTAATCCCCTGCAATCAGCAGGGACATCTTCAACTCCATCAGGCTGCTCAGAGCCCCATCCAAGCTGACCTTGAATGTTTCCAGGGATGGGGCATCCACTGCCTCTAACAATGTCTCCCACCTTCATCATAAAAAATATCTTCCTTCCTTATTTTTTCCTTCCATCTTTCCTGCGCAGCAGTGTGTGAGTGTGCTTGGAGATTGCCCCTCACCTTGCAGGGCACAGGACAGCTGGGAAGATATTGCAGTGACAGGAGAGAGATGGCCGTAGGCATTTTTCCTTTGGGTTTGCCTTGGTCTCCGAGGGCTTGGTGCTGCTTGACTGTGTGACAGCAGGTGGATATCCAGCAATTTCCCTGGAAATGGCTGGAGGGCACTTTGATCTAAGCAGCTCTGTCAACAGCGTTAATACAATAAAAATAATCAAATTCGCTCAGATGGAAATGAGAGAGACAGAGAGATAGGCAGACAACGGTGCATATCGGAAGGAAAAAAAGAGGACAGAAGCAACAGTAAATCACCTACGCAACACCACAAGTTCAGATGATTCTCAAAAGAGCCATGATGTTGAATTCATCAAAAAGTCACTGCAGCATCATGCCTTTTTGTCTGCTTTTTTCCCCCAGAACACACACATGTACTCATTCCTTCTCTAAGAGGAGGCACAAAAGAGGCACACTTGCAGAGGCTGCCTGCGTAGCACACAGGGTTTGCTGCTCATGCTGGGGGAGGAAACACAAATTTGCAGTTGTTGCACTAAATGCCTGGTCTGCCCAAAGAAACCGAGCAGGGAGCACGCTGTGGAGAGAGGGCTGGGGACCACAGGCCACATCATTACTTTTTATCTCCTGAGAGAATGACGATCCCCAGTGCTCGCGATCCCCAGTGCTTCTTGGGGAGAACAATTTCATAGAATCATAAAATGACAGAATCACCAGGTTGGAAAAGACCCATTGGATCATCGAGTCCAACCATTCCTATCAAATACTAAACCATGTATAACAGTGGAGCGAGTGTCAACTGCAGGACACCCCTTCCATGTGCCCCATCTCCATGAGGTGCCACTGCAGAGCAGTGTCCATCCAGGAACGGACTCCTCATGAGGTATGGTACGAGCAATATGCCAGGTTCCCCTTGCAGTAATTATTCTTCATTTGCTGACTCGATGTTTTTTTGGATTGCCATTAACAATGACAGCTGAGGAGTTACCCACACCATCTCACTATTACCAAACCTCACCCCTGCTGAACCTGAGTGCTCAGTCCGTGTCCTTGGGAGGCGGGAGGGACACCACCACCAGCAACCACACTGCCATCCACTTCAGATGACCTGTAGGTCACTTGATGGGGACTCACATGAGGTTCCAGCAGCAAGAGGAAAACTAGCACAGAGTTAGAAATACCTCTGCCTGGTTTTTGGGAGCACCATGCACACACATGCAGCCTCAGCTTTAAAGCACTGACCAATACGACCCGCAAAAGGCAAATACTGCAGACGATAGCCTGGCAGCAGGCAGGCTTTGCCTCTTTTAGATCCTGCAACCACAGTCTTCACTTCAGAGTTACCCACCGCTGCTTAAAGGGGGTAATTCACCCTCCAGATCCCGGCTGCTACGATGGGACCTCAGTTCCTCAAAGTGTTTTTTTTATCACCACGGGGACATTTGCCATCTCCTAGTGATCTCCAAAGGCTGTCACTGTGGTGGGGATGGGCATAGTGAGCAAGGGGTGACAAGACTTGCCCATGGCACTGCTGGATGATTGAGGCTTGGGAGAAGGAGACAGCGCAAGCAGTCAGGAGAGGAATGAAAGGAAAGAAAGACCAAGAGTGGGGGTCCAGGAGGAGAGCTAAAAGCCTGCAGTCCTCCCCAGGCAGCTATGGGGACGTCAGGTAGAGAACCTGGCCTGGGGTCGGCCGCTTTGAAGGAGTCAGCCAGGCACCCCCTGACCCAGCCTGACTACCCCATGCCTGTCTCCACTTCCCCCCCCCCCCCCCCCCCCNCCCCTTATTTCCAGCTCTGAGCTTTGTTCAGCTAGTGAAAGGGTTAAGTTTAATTTATACTGATTTCTATTTAATATCATTCTCTCCCCGTAGGAGCCGGCAGCTGTGAGCTGATTGTACTCTCTCATTATGCAGTCTGTATCACTAATGGCCTGTGACAAAGGCATGCCATCTTCCCGGCCTTACCCCCGAGAGCCAATTAAACACACATACTCCCTTCCTGTTTGCAGTGCATTACAATGAAATTAAACTGAATTTCAAAATCATTTTCTCCTAAAGACATCTCTTTGCAATAATTAATGCATGCTATTGCTTTGCATCTGAAATATTCATCAGGAGTGTTGACTCAAAAAAATTTTGAAAGCTGATTGCCCTGCACCCTGCACATCGCCTGATGATGCTCCAGTCCCAGCCTGCGGTACCCACCCGGGATGGGGACCCGTGGTGACACTGTTGGCAGGGCAGCTCCACGTCTGCTTCAGAATAACAATAATACTAAATCACAGCTTCTTCAAGAACCGTAAATAAATAAGATTACACAGGAGGCATTAGAAATCCAGCCTGATTCCTGACTCGATGGCACTGCTAACACACAGTAAAAGACGGGGACAGGAAAGTCAGAGATATGTGTGTGTTATTAGGCAGGAATGAGCCACCCTGCACTTTTGCATTCGATAGATGAAGCAGTGTTTAGGCTTGGTACAGGCAGGCAAGCACGCTGCCTGCATTCATCCAACTGCCTGTATTCACCCCACAGCCCAATCAGCTCCTGGATGGCGGTGGGGGCAGCAGGAAGGCAGAGGGGCTGAGATACCAAGCCTGCCAACCCATCCGTGGCACCACCATTCTGGCCCGTGGATGGTTTATTATTTAATCTAAATTGCAGAACGGTGCCGGGAGACAGGAACCTCTGGCCGAGGAGGTCTCTGACTGCTCGCTGTGCCACGCGCAGAGCAGAAGGAGTAATTCGAAGCACATCACTTATTCATGGCCTGTCACATCTATTTCATTTGGGAAAGGTCTTCAGCCTGGTATCCTCCTTGAATTTGTTATCCCACATGATGGGCAGCATTAGCTGCAAGAGTTCTCCCCTGAGAACTTGTGTCCGAGCCACATCAGCTTCAGGTAGGGGTAGTCCCAACGGTATCTGCTGCTAACATGTTTGCAAATATTGATTAAACCTACCAAGGTGCAGACAAGGCCCATCTGCAATAGGTATTGTTACTATTAGGGTATTATCTTTGGGCAAAATTTGATTTGAAAAGCAAATACCAGAGGTGTTCCCATCCCTGGAAACATTTCATATTTCACAAACATTTCTTTTAGTTGAAAGGGAAGGGCAAATCCTGAGAAACCCAGAAAAAGAAACATTTCCTTTGCCATTTCCACATTGTATCATATAAAAATAAAACAAGCCTTGGTTTCACATGAAAGGGTCTCTTTATTTGGAAGACTCAGACTTTTCACTTTATAAAAATATTTTGGCAATTTCAAAACCTCTTCCTGAACTGCTCCCACAATGCAACCGCTGTGATTTTTCCCCAGAAAGTCTAGCTTTCCATCACTTACTATTTCTGACTGGCAAATGACTGTTCTTTGAAACGCTCCCATGCGACCCTGGTAGCCGAGCCCATGATCCCAGGGACTCCCTGTACGGCTGTGCTGTTCATGCACACGGTTGCAACCCTACACACCTTGTCTTTAAATACTCAGCCACAATCGGGAGAGCAAACTCCCCTGCAGACAGCACGCTGGCGCCAGGAGAGATCTGGCACCTTGGACCTTAGAAGGGCAGTTTCCACTGATGTAGGCCCCATGTAAGTTAAGCTAAATCCCACCTGGCGTTCAGGTGCTGAGGTTGCAAAGTTTCAGTCCCCAGAAAATGGCAAGTGCCAGTATATTACGCTTACAAGCAGAACACTCCCAAACATACCCCATTACTTGGCTGATGAATTTTGGCCAACGCATGTGAGGCCCCTCCCTGAGCCTGACATTTGGAAGCGTGTCACAGAATCGTAGAAACATTCATGTAGGAAAATACCTTTAATATCACTGAGTCCAATCATTAACCCAGCACGGCCAACTTTACCACTAAACCATGTCCCTAAGCGCCACATCTACACGTCTTTTAAATACCTCCAGGGATAGTGACTCCATCATGCAGGTCCAGCCTGCATCCCCAGCCAAGCTGCCACCTTCAATCTCTAAGCCCCTCCTGAGTATCCAGGGAACCCCGGGAGCTGAACCGGAGCTCCCTCTCCCCTCACTGTCCCACCCAGGGAACCCCGGGAGCTGAAGCAGAGCTCCCTCTCCCCTCGCTGCCCCCTGTCAGATGCCACGGGAAGCCACCACGGTACCTGTTTTGAACCAGCCATCAGGCGTGAAGGCGTCTTCTGTTTCTCTGGGTCTGTTCCAGTATTCGCGGAAGACAGAGGGTCCCCTCACGAGCAGCTCCCCTTCTTGCCCTTCAAGACCTGGTGTCACCTAGGAGAAGAACAGAGTGAATGTACCCTGGGGACCAGCAATGAGCAGTCGTCCCTCTGTCACCCGTCCCCCAGCACCACAGCTTGCTAAGCAGGGTGGTGGGGGACAAGCACGACCAACAGCATGTACCCTCCCAGCTCTTACCAGCCTCCACCACAGCCCACCCACCTGCAGAGCCTCCTTCCTTGAGTTGAAGGGCTTGCTTAAGTAAGTGCCTTCAATATTCAAAAGCACCGAAAATATACATTTGTGTTATTTAAAACAAGAACCGCCATCCTGGAACCACAGTCCAGTCCAGACACCTTCCAGCAGCTGGCAAAGGAGAGGAGAGAGGAGAAGTCTTGCATGCACACAGCTGGTTGAGAAATATTTTTGGGAAAAGGATGGTCATTTCCGACCCCTGGATGATCTGATGCAGACCAGCTTCACAACAGCTCTCTGCACCCTGATTCCACTGCAGCACCTATCAGCCTCTGCCAGGGTCATGTTCTCCCTCAGAAAATCATCCAGGAACCCCCTCCCTATTTCCGCTCACTGACCTTGGAGCCTCAGCATGGTCTGGGAAGTAGGATGCTGGAGAGGCATCAGCACAGACAGTTCTTTGCAATCTCCAGGCACTCCAATCAGGACACCCACCTGCTCAGGCAGCCCATTTCCCATCTCTTTTTGGTGAGACTGCCCTTCCTCATGGCAGAGNAGTGAAGTCTTGTCCTCCCCAGGGACGAGAAACATGGACCACTGGCCCACAGCAGCTGGGAGACCGAATCCTGGTCTGATGTTGAAGGCACCATCACCACTCACCCTAGATCACAGAATCATAGAATCACCAGGTTGGAAAAGACCCACTGGATCATCGAGTCCAACCATTCCCATCAATCACTAAACCATGCCCCTCAGTGCCTTGTCCACTCATCCCTTAAACATCTCCAGGGAAGGTGACTCAACCACCTCCCTGGGCAAATTTTTTTTCCCCAACTAGATTTGCAGTGTTCTCAGGGTTAAGGACCATCCTCCTGAGGATGCAGCCAGGAGAGCAGCCATCACAAGACAGGGGAGGCAGGGGACGATGCACCCCCTTGGCTGTGCCATGCTGCTATCTGCTCTGTTAATAGATGTAAAACTTTGCTTTCCAAAACTGTCAATCTAACACTTTTTTAATTTTTTTTCCCCTGAGAAGGTGGCAGGAAACACCATCTGATTTGTTCTCTGGGACACGTGGCTCCTTTCAGGCTCAATGGAAGGCAGTGGTTGTAGTGACAACTCGGTACCCTGCAAACCTGCAAACTATGGCAACAAAACAAATATCCTGCTGTTATGGAAACTGGGGAATCGTAGGAAGGTCACAGACTTGCCTGACATGGCAGAGTATCTCATCTGCCCTGCATATACATGGCTCTGTAATACAGATGCAGGCAGGCTAAGAGATGAGGCACTAGAGAAGCATGAATGTCGCACCGCTTGGGGCTGTGTGAACCTAAAGTCCTTTGCAGGGGCAAAGCCATTGTGACAGAAGGTCACTGCAAGATGTGCTGGTACACACTGCTCTGTTCCTTTGCAGAGAATATCCCAGTAATGGGAACACTGAGCGACTTTGTACTCGAGCTGCTGCAACACGGATGCGATACATCTGGGACCCTGAAAGTCAGCAATGCCAGAAACACAGCCGTGAGGGAAAGCACTAGGAGCAGAACTAGAGCACCAGGGAGAATCCCAGAGCAGGGCAGGCTTTGTGTGTCTGTGCAGCCTTTGATGGAAAGAAAGCTTCTCTAATGAGAAATGCTTAAAGCTGCTTTTAAGGCATAATTTTTGGTTTAAGATACTTCTTCCTGGTGTCCTGTCTTGGAGGGTCGGTGATACAGGGCTCTCTGCACACACAGTTTAGGTGCTTCTGCAGAATCACCTAAATGCCTCTATGTGTTCTAGAGCCCTGGCTCCTCCACTGTCTGGAAGATGCTGCAGGAAAAAAAAGGCCCTTAATGCTGATGATGGACTTTTAGCTGCAAGTTGGCAAGGTGAGGATTGGGCTGGAGAAGTCATCCCCACGGCATGTGACAGAGGGACGCTGAGGAGCAGACTATCCACAAAGCAAGACAGCACAGAGAAACCTGGGGTCCAGGGGAGCAGGGGATCAAACCTTGATACCTGCAGCAGCAAAAAGGCAAGAGGCACAGACTCCATGGGTGAGCATGGCAGGGATGAGGTGGGGATGCAGGGTAATGAGCTAAGCAGGGTTTCAGTGCTGTCACAGAGAGGCTGCTTAGTTTTACACTGTAGCTACTTCTCAGTCCTTTTCCTGCTGGTCCAGCCATGGCACCATGATACATCCAACTTCCTTGAGCACCTCAGTGCCTCCAATGCCTCCAGTTTTGCCCAGTGAATAACCCAGCCCTTAAAGCCCTGCGAGTGACACCTCTCCTTCCCAGAGTCAACTCCATCCCGCTCACCTCCTTGCAAGCTCCTCTGGATCCCATCGTCCCCATCTCAGCTAGAGATAATGGACTGTTGAAATTGCCCTCCGACTACAGACATTTTAATTACCAGCATGAGCCTTTGGCTATCAGGCTGTCTCTGACTCTCCCTTAAGGGCTGGGGAGGGACTGGCAGAAGTAAGGGTGGCCAAGACCTGCGAACAGCTGCCTGAGCACCATCTACAGATCCCGAAAGATTTTGTCTTCTCCATGTTGATGCTGATGCAAGAACAGGTGTAAATTTGGCTACTACAAATGCCTTCATTCCCATCCCATCCAGCTGAGACCTGCCCTGCACAGGCATCACATGGTGCCAGCCAGCAGTGCCAGCCCCACCTGCACAACCCCCTCTGTGCCCCAGATCAGAACTGCCCCAGGGACCAATCCTACATCGTGTTTACCTGTGTGCTGCAATGTCTTGTGTGAATCAAGCCTTGAACCAGCTCCAAATTTCTTGTCATATCAACTCAAATTTTGGCAGCGGCTCAACCCACATCTTATCTTGAGCAGGGCTCCTTGGCAGCAGGCACCTCCCTGTTGTGTAATTTAATGATGTTATGGCTGGCTTGCAAACAGTAAAACAGAAAGGCCGTGACGTTATCTTAATAGGATTTTGCTTGCTGAACTCCGAATGTCACTGGCACTGCTCCCCAGTGTAGCAGAGGGGACACAAACCACCCGAGCGCGAGCAGCTTCTGCTGCTTGCAAACAGCATAAATTAAAATTCAAGGTTCAAGGCATTTATCTCCTACAACCCCTTGCATCTGATCCCCGCTAAAATCCCATGTACCCAAAGCTAGCTGGCTTTGAAAGTGGGGGTTTTGTGGCAGCAGCACGGCTGCTGTGTTTGTTTCCTTTCCCCATCAAATCTCAGCGGCACCCGTTGTTGATACACTGGATCAACATTGCAAGCGGTTGCTGAAAGCATCAGATTGCTAATTGCACAGATACCCTCCTCTCCCAGTTCCATATTTTAATGCACGTTTCAACTGCTTTAACGCATTTGAGCAACTTTAACACCCAGGCACAGCGTGGCCCTGAAGGTTGCTGCTTGATAGCTTTCTGCTGTAAAACCGATTCGGCGAGTCGAGCTGGGCCAGCCGGCATCCTAGATAAGATTACATTTTCCACGCATGAAAATAAAAGGTTGTAATAAATCCTTTGAAGGACTAAATCGGGGTGATTATAAAACGTATATTTTCCCTGCTTCCATTTTACCTCTTTATTAGGAGGAAGCGAGGGCGGTTTGTAAATAGCTGGGAATCCCTGCTTGGCAAGCGGCCCTGGGATTTGTTCAAAGTGGCCATTTGTTTTCTTGCGGTCTCTGATATACACTGCCCCGTGCTCCTCCGGGAGCTGTGGGAGAGGAGCTTGTAATGGACTTTAATGGAATTAGGGGCTTTTATGGAGGCAGGCTCAGAGTGGCGTGTCTTTCGCTGGGAAGCGCAGGAAGCACTGTGGATTCCTAAGCAGAAACATGTGGAAGACACAGAGGGAAAGCTGGAAGGTGAGGCTCATACGGCGAGGTAATAACTTATTGGGCTGACAGAACTGGGAGGATGGTGGACAAGCTTTTAGGGGGCAAAAAAGACTAACAAAACCCTTCTTCATGTTGCAAACAGCAGCAGAATACTGGGAGTTTGTTTTGGGGGGACACGCTTCATTTCTACCAGACCTCTCCTTCCCGCTGCCCCCCAGAAAATAACAATCTGAATCTCTTTCCTGGGTGAATACCAAAGGCAGCAGATCTGAGCATCTTCTCTCGGGTGGGACCTTAAAGGGACCTCACAACTCTTGTACCACAGAAGCAGAAGGCAGTGCCCTTGCAGAAGAGCAGTTTGCCTGGGTGGGGTGAAGTGGAGCAAGGAGGGGGGCAGTGCAAGGGCGGGTCTTCTTGGCCTGCAGATCTCGTATCATTTTCCTTTAACTCTTCCCTACTTAAGCTTATATCTTGAGGTCCCCACTCCCTGTTCCACCATCCTACCCAGCCACAGTCCACTTTCCAACTCCTCTGCAGTCCTCGCTCCATAAAGAACCAGTTCCCCACAGCCAACCCCACTCCTGCAGCTCCCAACACCCTAGACTCCAGGCAGCCCAAGTTCCTCCATCACCACTGCAACCAGAGGAGAGAACAGCCCAGGGCTCACGTGGGCTGGGCAACATCACTGATGCAACCAAGAAAGATGCAGCCTGGAGAAGAGGAGGCTGAGGGGAGACCTCATTGCTCTCTCCAACTACCTGAAAGGNAGGGTCACTGGGCACTGGAACAGCTGCCCAGGGAGGGGGTTGAGTCACCTTCCCTGAAGGTGTTTAAGGGACAGGTGGACGAGGCGCTGAGGGACATGGTTTAGTGATTGATAGGAATGGTTGGACTCGATGATCCGGTGGGTCTCTTCCAACCTGGTGATTCTATGATTCTACGAAAAGCAAAAGTATTTACATTCATAGGGAGAAATGAGATGCTTCTGCAGCCCTGCCTCCTCTGCCACAGCACTACTGAGCTGCTCAGCTTGGAAATGCTTGGCGTTTTTCCCCACCTTGTAAATAAGTGATTACTCTGATCAAAATAATTAAGCAACGTAGCCTTTTAAGTGACTAATAGAAGACAATCATTTATGTGTGTGAGGTTTATGGAAGTGATGGAGCCCTTTCAGCAGTTCTCACAGAATGGTAACTTTTTCCAGGGTTTTTTTTATTACCAAAGCACAGAAAATAATATAATGAAGCCTGAAGAACAGTCCCATCTCCCATCCCGCACCTAATGGAGCATGGATGCCCTGCCAGGCTCAACACTACACTGCTACGGAGGCCTACCTGCCATCAGCACTTCACAGAATCATAGAATCACAGAACAACCAGGTTGGAAGAGACCCACCGGATCATCGAGTCCAACCATTCCTATTAAACACTAAACCATGTCCCTCAGCACCTCATCCACCTGTCCCTTAAACCCCTCCAGGGAAGGTGAATCAACCACCTCCCTGGGCAGCCTGTTCCAGTGCCCAATGACCCTTCTAGCACAGAAAATGCACAGCAGAAGCAGCAAAACATTTAGTGCTCTCCTCCACTCTGCTCTGTTCACCTTGGCAGTGTAAGAGTTGACAGGATGTTTGCTCCTCAACCAGTGCCCTCTCCTCCTGCCCATCAGCTCCCTCCCTCCTCTATGGTTCATCTAAATACTGGAGTGCCGGGAAAGGTTTGGTGCCAGTAGTGAGGGGGAGGATGTGGAGGAAGATGCTCCGTGAACCCTCCTGGACCTATCAGGTAGGCCCGGACTCAAGATGCAAGAGGTCCTTCCCCACCTCTATACCAAGTTTCTTTTCTCTCAGCAAGGTCCAAATGGACTATGGTTAAGTCACTATTAATTTCATTATTATTTGATCTAACTTAATAATGTTTATACTAAATCCTAAGAATGCTATTGCACAGTAAGTTCCAAGAGACAAGAAATAGTCAATATAATCATACAATTGTTTAAGTTGGAGAAGACCTTTAAGATCACTGAGTCCAACCATAAACCTAAAACTGACAAGTCCACCACTAAACTTCCAGACACACTCCCTGCTCTTTGTGACACCAATCCTGTCTCTTCAAGATTCTGGTGGCCAGCAGAGTGCTGTGACACAGCAAACCCTCACCACAACGCAGCATCCAACAGCTCAGCCCCCACTGACCCGGAGAGAGCAGAGGAGCTCCAAGCTTTGCCCAGACTCTGCTTTTTGAAACCTGATGATCATGCAACATCCAGGACTGGTGTGGTGGGTGACAAGGGAAATGAGGCCATGCTCACCTGTCTCCTAAAAGGAAGCTGGAGACCAATAATCCACTTGACAGTGCCTTTTAATCACTGTCTCCCTCGGCCATATTTGAATGGATGTCCTAGAGGTGTGAGGCTTGCTAGAGCATTACCAAATTCCCAGGCAACCTGAACTCTCATGCACATTCATAATTAAAAATTCCCTGCTAAGTTGCATGGTTTTGTAAAAGCATTATCGTTCCTCTGAGTTCTGTGTCCTGCAGCATCCTGCAGAAGGCAAGCAGGAGGCAATTTAGACACAGAACAATTTTCCTCCTCCTGGAAAAAGGCAGATTTCTGCTCCTCGGGGACACAGTGCAGAGAAAGGAAAAAAAAAAATCAAAACAACCAAAAAACCCCAAGCCCAGACTGTAATCTATGAGGCCACATTTCACATCTGGTTTTGCAATGCTAACTTTTATAAAAGGGCTGGGAATAACACAATCAATTTACTTTTCATTTTGGAGGGTTATAAATTTAAAAGCAAGGCTGGTGCACAGTGGAGCTGAACACTGAAACTTATTTTCAGAAAATGCAACCCTCTACTTACAGCAAACGTTGCTTCACTGGAAACAAAAGTGCCTGTATATATTTTTAGGCAATACTGATTTTAAAAGTTACCAGACTGATTAACTCCAGATGATCCCAAAAGAACCACAGAAAATAACCCAAGATTGGGAAAGGTCAGTCCTCCTTGCAGTGGTTCCGTGGATCCAAAACTTCTTGATCTATATTAACACCATAAATTAGACGTGCGACACTATTCCAGAAATGTCAACAGCTCTCCACACGGCTGTTCTCATCCCTCTTGCTTGCAGGCTTCAGAAGATAATAAATGAGGCGAGATGTCAGCACATCTTCTCGCTCCCTCAGCTCTCTTCATTACAGAAAGGTTCCTGACATGCCCTCACAACACCCACTCCGATTTTGTGCTTGGGGACAGGCAGAGCACCAGACAACGGTTCAATTAATGGCCCACCTTCTGTTTGTTTTTCACTAGCCTCACTTAAAAGTCGAGGTCAGGGAGGCTGTGATGTGCTGTGCCTACAGCTCAAGAACCTCTAATTGCTTCCTCGTGCTAAACCATGTCACAGTGACCACTGCCTCCTTCCTCTTGCTGGAAGCATTCTGGGGCAGAAACTGTTCCTTTTTCTTCTAGTCTCTGCCTTTGCATTTCTACCACCACCTCCAGGGCTCTTCAGCAAACATCCCCGCTATGTGCTAGAGCAGCGACAGCCTCCATGACCTGATGGAGGTCCAACAAGCATAAGACACAAGGAAGCAGGTTGTAAGTATGTGGGCTGAACCCACATAGCAGGAGGAATCAGGTGTCAGGTTGCAAAAATTGAGTACAAACAAGCACCAGTGACTGCGTGGACAAGAGATCTGTGTTCATCCCATGCCTCACAATACCAAACATGAATACCTCAGTTTCCCAGGATCTCCTGACACAGGCAAGTAAAGAGAAAAGGGTTGAGATTAAAACCAGCTGCAGTGGGACCAGAGAGGAAACCTCCCCCCATGTTAGGAGAACCAAGACTGTCATCCTGGTGAAGGGGACCAAGGACACACATCCCAAGACTTTCTTCCCCTATAAGGGGGAATGAAAGCATAAAACAATCATAGAGAAATAGAGATTTTGAGGGTGCTATGGCAAAGGTTAGCTCAAAGGTAACACTCATGGAAAGAGGGTTCTTCATGACAGATGGATTCAATATGAATGTGCAAGGAAACAGTCTTCTGAGATCAAGGCTGCTTCCGTGATAGCAGAAGTTTTCAGCTGAGAAACAAGGAGACATGATGCTAACATAATCTCTGATTTCACTTTTACTACCAGGAAGAAATAAAATATACCTATGACCAAAAATAAAAAGAGGACAGAGAAAAAGGAAGAAGGAGATATGAATACATATGAGAATGTAATCACTGACCAAGTTGACGCAAGAACTGGATGTGATCAATGAGAAGCAGCTAAAATGTTTATACATTTTTATACCAGGAACAAAAGCAGCCTGGGCAAGAAAGTAAAGGAACTTGAATTATTTGGTCAAGACACAAAAGAGGATGCTGAGGAGAGGAACATGGTGAAACAGAAATCATAACCAGAATATACACAACGGTGGTGTCCAGCACTGCAAGGGCTTTGGAAGGAGTTTTGGAAGAAGCAGAGACAAATGGAAAATAGGAAAAAAAAGCAGTGTGAGTTTACCAAAGGTGGATCGTGCCAAAAAGCCTGAGGATTCATATTCCAGAAAGAAGAAAAGCAGCAGATCGAATGCAGGTTGCCTTCAACAACATATTCCCCACTAAGAGGTAGGAGAGATCATGGGACTCAGGGCAGGATTTGTGAGGTGGGCAAAGACCCAGGCAGAGGAGACAAAGCTCAGAGTATCCCATGAAGGCCAAAAGCATCCTGTGAGCCCCCATGGTAGCCATATAGCCTCATAAGCCAGACTCAGCTCTTGGAAGCTCTACTTGAAGTCCCAACCAACAGTTTGACTGTGAATCAACAACTTGTTCTCCTGGTGAAGGCTTCAGCACCATACGGCATGACCTGCACCTACAGCAGTGAGGTGCTGATGGGAGATGGAACTGAGATGCTGGAGGTAAAGTTCATTGTTATGAGACCTGCAGGAGGTTGCAGTACAAGAGGATAGGAAGCAGTAGGGACAAGAAAACAAATGAAAAATTGTAGTCTTGGGAGGAGAGGTGTTCTCGAAGCATAGGAGCACCAAGTACAAAGAACAAACTGATTTAAATTGACAGTTGATCAAGACAGGAGAGGAACAAACTAGGGTGGCTGCCTGGGACAGCCAGAGAAAGGGCTCCTTGGGCCAGGTGGTCACATCCCCACCAGCATGTCCACACCTGTCCATTTTCAGGAATGTCGGTCATGGCAGGCACATGTCTATCTTTAGCCTTGGGAGTTAAACACAGGAGAAGAGCCAGGCACATTCACATCAGCTATTTCAAAATGCCAGGACGGATGAGACAGAGAAGACAACCACACAAGAGGTACCTGTGCAACTGCACTTCCAAGGGCAAGCTGGCCCAGAGAGATGCTAAGCACCTAAATCCAGGGCACTCACCCCACTCAAGGGCAGCAGCCATGAGGGTGCCTGGACCTTGGAGGAAGCCTCCAAGACAGCCTTCTAGCAGCTCAGTGGTGAATGAGCACCTCGCCACTGGCTCTCTGCAGATCTGGGATGAATATGAGTAAGGTGGAGTCATTCCTGGTCCCCTCCACAGGGGCATCAGTGGCCAAGATCTCTGGCCTTGACAAAGGGTGATGGTGCCAGCTGCCCCCTGTGCCCGCAGCTCTGCGGAGGTGCTGGCAACCAGCAGCAAGCTGCTAGCAGATGGCAGAGACAACAGGGGGCACGGGGAGGAGGGGCCAGGAGATGCTAGTGGCTTTTGGGAGGGATGGCCACAGCCGTGCCGGTTCCCATCCAGGACGACAGCTTGCATATGGATAAACAATGAGATAATTACGATCTATGAGGGGGGAGAAAAGCCCATGGTTGCAGCGTCCTCCTGCTGCCAGCTCCTGCAACCCATACGTCCCGCACAGCTCCCTTTGCAGCCTCATCACGAGAAAATTACTCGCCATAAAAGCCCTGGCTAGAGCACTGCATTAGATACAGCTGTGAAACCATTTATCTATTGATAGACCCCTATTGTCAGGGACTGGGGTTTGGCTTTCTTGTGAGCAAGCAATTTGGAAAAGGGAAAAAAAAGAATCCAACAAAAATGACAACCCAAAAAACCTAACAACCAACAAACAAACAAATAAAGAAGGAGAGAGACAATACCCGACAGCTCGCAGGGTTTCCAGGCCTCTGCCAGCTGGGAAGCTAAGCATATGAAATATGCATCGCACTGAACAAAGCAAACTGAAATGTTCAGCGCTGGAGAGCTGTAACCCTTTCTTGTGTGTGGGAGCCAGCCATGGGGAGAATGAGATCCCTGGGCTGCCAAAAAAAATAAGGGGAAAATAAACCAGGAGAAAAAGCATCTGAGGTCATGAGTAAGGAGGAGTCCTGACAGCTTCCCCGACACCAACAGCCAGGCTCTTTGGGTAAAGAGCCTGATCCTACAGGATCAGATGAGCTCAATATGCAGCTGCTTAATGCAGGTTAAACATTTAGGAACTGCTTTGGATGTGAGTGGTTACAGGAGCTATAGCTTGGATGGTTCATAGCAGGGAAAGCTGCTGCTGTCCCCTAACATCCACTTCCACACCTTTGCTCCCCAGGGATGTACTGGCGGAGGAGCACTTCACGGAGCACTCAAAGGACAGCGTCTCTCCAGGGGATCACACTCTGCACCACCATGCTCCTGCTCACGACGGAGGTGGGGCACTGTGACTGATGGGACTGCCAGCCCCTGCCCACGCTGCCCCACCACAGGTGACGCTGTCCCACACCAGGCTGCACAGCATCCTCGTCTGGGAATGGACCACACGGTCCGGGGATCTCTTCAGGCTGGAGCACCTTGTGGTGGTGTTGGCAGCGATGGCACAGCTTAAGGCAGGGGATGGCCAACAGCCCTACTGCACGTGGCTCCATTACAGCTCAGGAAACAAGCTCACAGCCCAGTGCAGCAACAATTAGAAAGGATATCTGTCAAGAGTCAGCTAGAAAACCTGAGCAAACAGGATGCAATAGAAAACAAGGCTCAGGAGAGCTGCAAGAATATTGGAGGCCTGGAGCACGTGCATGAAAAGAATCCAGCACTCTAATCAAGGGACGGGAGAAAATGAAGGGAAGAACAGAGATACAGCAAACTTTCAGCTAAGTAGATTATTGATCTTCAGGGTGTGCCAGAAACCAGCTTTGCAAATTACAGCAGTCCCCTGCTGCAAGCTCAGGCAGTTACCGGATGGCAAAGCAGGAAGGCTCCCCACCTCCCTGCTCCTGCCATCCGCACGCCTCTCTCTGCCACTGCCATGATGCTGCTGAGCTCCTGTTTGCATCTCATTGCAGCGGGATGCACAAATGTGTCCAAAGGGCGACAACGTGAAAGGAAATGGCGCGATCTCCCAGCATCTAAGGGGAGAGACAGTGTTAGATGGGAGAGACAGTGTTAGCAGCTTGGGGAAAGTCTGTTGTCTTCGGTTGCTGAGAGGGAGCAGAAGGCAGAAACCTCAGCCCAACACAAGCAGGGAAGGCGGTGACCTTGCGAGGCTCTGTACAGCTAAGCAAATAATTACCTTGGCAAAGGCAGGCGCTCTTTCCGCTTGCAGTCAGGAGGGTTTCTGCACAGCAGAGCCAAGGTGTGAACGCCTCACAGATTGCCCTGACAATGCGCCTGACCCCCGCCACAAAGATCACCTGCTCGCAGGAGCTGAGAGGCTTGTGAGAAGAGACAGCTTGGAGCCCAACTCCTACCAGGGTGCTCAGCATCCCACCAGATCTGCTGCACCATCCTCACCCTCAGCCTTCTGTGCTGCTGGGC
This sequence comes from Piaya cayana, assembly GCA_013389865.1. NCBI lineage: Eukaryota > Metazoa > Chordata > Aves > Cuculiformes > Coccyzidae > Piaya > Piaya cayana. The sequence goes on from WAAB01002273.1 coordinate 59,207, forward strand.
ATGGCTGCCCCCCCCAACACAGCCACCCCCTAGCGCAGCCCCATGTCCCCATCCCAGCCAAAATCAGCTCCAGCTTGGTAGTTTCATTATTATCTGTGCAGCAGCACAGATGTGCACCGCGCTTTCCATGTACGGCAAGAGGTCCTGCCCTGAAAGTCACAGAACTGAAGCAGACGGCGGGCGCTCCCTGTGCCGACCCAGCTCCCGGGAGGTGTTTATTTCCAGCAATCCTTTACAGGACATCAGGTAATTTTTCATAGTGTCAATGACAAACCACGGAGAAATGCCCAGGGCAGGGATGGGGCTGCGAGTGTTCATATCAAACCCAGGTAGGGCTGCCTGCCTCCTGCCACCAGCCCCACCAGCACTGTCCTCTTTCAAATGGGATCTCCCTGCCTTTGCCAGGTCCAAACCCCAGACCTCCCAGCCCTCAACCGACACGCTGTAAGCCTCAGAGCCTTCCTGTGAGGAAGGTGAGGAAGTATTTGTTTATCCTTCCACATAAGTTTCTCAAATGGTTGGACTTGATGATCTGGTGGGTCTCTTCCAACCTGGTGATTCTATGGTTCTATAAGAGGCAAGGAAAAGGCCACACCAGGGTTGTCCGGTATCACAGGCAGGGAGGTGACGCCAACCAGGTCTTTTCATCCTGGCAATAGCCCCTCCACCATGGAAAAGATCATTTTAAACAAAGCCAGGCCTTCCCTTTGGCCAGTGGAGCATGATGAGTGCTAGGACTGCCAGACCCTCATTGTTTTGAAGAAATTCCGCTGATGTATTCTCTTCTGACATATATTAATAACCAAGCATGATGCACACAGTGTGCCAGCAGCAGCATCTCAGGACAGGAACTGGCAGCAGGTGAGGCTTTCTGCCTGCCACTGCAGGTGTGAAGCAGTTAAATTACACTGTCACTGGGAGAAGAGGTGTGCCACCACGGCTGCCACCTGCCTGCCAGCAGAGTCGCTCAATGGAAAGGCACACTCTATACCCAGGCCACCAAAAAACCCCGAATTTCTGGCATCTCCATGTGTCCATCTGTGCCAGGACATGCTGAGAGCAGTGACTGCTTCTCCCACCTTGCCATGGCCCTTCTGACAGTCCCAGAAAGAGACAGCCAGCTCCACTCTGCTCCTGGAAAGTGGTGTGGATATCCTGGAGGCAGCCTCGCCAGTCACTGCCTCCTAGGGTCGTCTGAAGCAGGTGGGAACATTTCTTTCCCTTCAGCTTGAAGAAACTCCCAGTTAAGCTGAGACAAGGGGCAAGGTGGGTGAGATGGGGAGAGCCTTTGAGAGAAGGATCAACCTGCCAACCAAAGCCCAGAGGCAAAGTCTACCACCCGCCCCCAACAGACCCTCCTCAGCTGACATCTTGAGAATTCACCAGAACATCAAAAAAATCCATGCGAGAGCCTGGCAGTAACTCAGTCATCAGTAAGGGACATGAGGACAACACCACTGCTGGTGGGAGACCCTGAGAGCACCGTGAGACATTAGTATGGACCTCAGCCACCCGTGCTGGGGGCTGAAGAGTGTATGTGAGAAATGCCTGAGATAAAAGGGCAATTCCTCTGCCCCAAATATAAACCCAAGCAGCCTGAGGACAGAGAAGAGAGAAGAATTGCGCACGTCTCAGCTCTCTGAAGCTTCCAGCACCAGACACAGGTCACCTGGGCCCCACCTTCTTCTCCAGTCACTCAATGTAACCAGAGGAAAGACAATGGAATCTTGAGAAGAAAAAACAAAACCATTATGGTTTTTTTTCCTCTCATAATTCAGAAGAACGACATCTACATTTCATCCAGGATGTAGCTGCACTTTGAAGATTCTTTTGTCTGAGACAAGAAGTGTGAAGCACCTAGGTATCCCTTAGGGTAAAAAAAGAGTACAGGATCATTATTAAAGCGGACACATTATATTTCACGTGTCAGTTCCACACAAGTGGATAAAAAAAGGCCAAGATCTAACTCCAAGATGAGAGGATAAAACTACAAAACAACATCCAGTGAACTGATAAAACCAGGATGCACCTTCCTACATGTCCAGTGCTGCATTAGAGTGGCTGCTCCAGGTCTCCTGCTTTACCCACTGCTCAGCCACACCACAGCACTGACACTGAGTAAAGAGCAGCAAACCTTTTTTCTTTACTAAAAGCCACAAACCCTGACGAGAGTGGTCCCTCTCAACTCTCCCCAGGTTCATTTTGTGCATCCAAGGTGGGAACCCAAGCCTCGTTATAGCACCAGAACATAGAACACAGCCTGCTGCAGTCTCACCACAATCCACATGCGGGGCTGCCCGTGGTCCCACTGCTCCTCTAGCTGCCAGCCCAGATAATGTGGAGTTAAAAAAAGGGCTTTCTCGAGCTTTTCACCAATACATACACTAGCAGCATCTCTGAGCATATCCTGCCACAGACAGGAGGCTCTTTTCAAACTCTTGGCATGTATGTGGCTAGATGAGAAGATATTTCCCCAGAGGGACAAGTGAAGCCATGTATTTCAGGTTGGATCTCATGCCTGCCTGTCTCCCTCCCACACATCACACAAGGGCTGGCATAATTTCTCTCACACATACAGCATCCATCTACTCAGCTAAGCCCGCACATCACCTGGCTACTGATCTGACGGAGGCAACGTGACCTGAAGCCACAATGAGGGTGCAAAGGAGATCTGGCAGGAATGCAGACCCTGGCCGGCTGCTTCTGTGGGGACAGAAAGGGGCTGAGGCAGCAGGACACCTACACTCAGGCTGGGAGCTACTTCTGCAGTGGAGCACACAGAGCACCCCAACAGGGGCCAGCTCATGGAGAAAGGAGCCCAGCTGAAGTTGTGGATGTTCCCTTCCTGGCGGTGCTGAAGACCAGGTTGGATGGGGCTTTCAGCAGCCTGGTCCACTGGGAGGTGTCCCTGCCCATGGCAGGGGGTTGGAACTGGATGAGTTTTGATGTCTCTTCTAACCCAAACCAATCTATCATTCTATGAAGTGCTTTAGCATCAAATGTATCCAGCTTCTGAGACACCAGGACTGCTGGTGCACATATCACTCAGCAGTGGGAGCTTGGCACGGAGCTGGACTTTCATGGAAACCTGACAGGTTTTCCTCTGCGCTGCTTCAAAATGAATGCAATGACCCCTCTAAGGCCACCAGTCGGGCCCTTCCAGTTCTCACTGCTAAAACCCTGATCAAACCCAGTGAAATAAACACAGACACTATTTCTAGATTTTCCAGCACTCATCCTCTCCTCCACACTATTCAGTGACTCTTTAGACCATAGTAGGGTCCATTTGAATTCCCTTCTATGCCTTGTTCTTCCCTTCTGAAGTAGACTTCAATATTTTATCCTGGCTTTCAAAGGCCAGGCACTGTTTAACCCATCATCCCACCTGAGTCATCAAAGCCTCAGCAAACACAACATCATCTTCTTATGCCATAGCCCTTATACCACAGCTTTCACCTCTCACCCTCATGCAGGGGAATGTTCTTTCTTAGATGTTGTTTTTCTCTGCAGCAAGGACAACGCGTGTATGGTCCATAAGGTGCCATAGCTATATTAAAAGCCATAAATGAATACAAGACAGAAAAAACTCTAAATACCATCACTGAGTTCCTGGGAATAAAAGCAGAGCAATCCTCAAGGTTTCAAGAGGCTAGGAAGGCAAGAACTTTTCATAAGACAAAATGAAGCAGCAGAGAACATGGCTGAGCGCTACCTGTGTGTTGCCCTCATCTCCCTGAGCATGGATGGTGTAGGAACGAGCACCGTTTTTCAAGGTCTCGGTGGCAATGCACACTTCCACCCCTGGAAGCGGGGTTCCCACAGAACCTGCAAAGGAAAACAAGACTGAAACAGTGAAGAGTAACAAAATCAAGGGGGAATAACAAAATCAAGGATGTGAAAGAGCAGCTGCTCGTCTCTCAATGGCATCTGCAACCGTGCTGGCACTAAAGAACTTCCTGGCAGGGGGTTACCCTTCAGAAACGTTTCGATCACATCGTATGTCTGCATGCAAATGTCACTGTGGTGCAATCATTGTTTGCTGAGCAGGCAGTGTTGGAAATGCCTAGGAAAATAAATGTGTCTCTAGCCCTGAACAGTCATTCTTGGCCAGTCTTTGAAGACATCAGCACAGCTTCGTAGCTCACTACTGAAGCTGTCTTTAGGGGAAAAAAGGCACCACGAAACCTACACAAAGATGTGAAAAGAAAGAGCATAATGATTACTACAGGGGCTCGCTGTTTCTCTATAGCCTGGACCCGACAGAGAAAGCAAAGGCTTAACAGTGTAAGAATTGCAAGGGATTATCTCAGTTTATGAGACATCAATACACTGTATATAAAACATCATAGGAGAAAAGGAGAGATCAAAACCACACCGTTCTTCCACAGGTTTCAATTTTCAAAGCCAGGGAATCTGACACTGTGTCATGAACAACTGCTGTTAAGCTCCGAGTTGGTCCTGTGACCCAGAGCTTCCTAACCTGCAGCCCGCAGCATTCCCACCCCTTGGTTTAGTGCACGTTCCTCTTGATGAGCATCTGAAAACACAGAAGAAAGGGCAGCTTTGTTCCTGTGACCTCTGTCTGATGGGGGGCCCCAGGCTCAGCAGCTACCAGGAGTCATGGGCATCTGCTGGCTCAGCAGGTTTTGCTCTGCATCTCAACGGCACGAGACAGCTCTCATTGCAAGATGATGCCCGTGACTTTCATCCCCTGCGAGTGAGCAGCAGTGGGCATGTAAACCTGCACAGGGTACAGAGGGATGTCAGCACAGAGCAACCTTCAGCTCAGGAAGATGGGACAGGTCAAGGCGTAAAACGGTAAGTCTATATTTTAAGATATGATTTTTTTTTTTTTTCCCCCGTGGAGCATCTCCTGTTGGTGAGGCTTTCCATCTCTGCTGGTCAGGCAGCAAGATCAGCCTGACACTGGAAAGTCTTTAGAGCAGAGTGTGCAGGACCTGGACACTAGTGCTGTCTTCTCCTTGCCATTTGGGTTCAAGTGGCCTTTTCCCTGTCCTGGTCTCATTCTCCTGTTCAAGCCCTGGAGATCTGATATCTATGACATCATGATTTTGTTCGCTACATTGGTCAGTTGCCATGGAAATCGATATGTCGTCGTAGCCCAGATTTATGGCATCCCTGCAGGATCAGCTAAGAGCAGATGGCCTATGAGGGAGTGAGATTTTATTGCAGTGAAACTACCCGAACAATTAGCAAATCTGGCAAGAAATAAACAGCAAGCGACGTGGCAGTTCCGGGATGTGTGTCTGTTCAGCTTGAAATTGCCTTCGGCATTCAGGTCAGCCAACACACGCAGCAAGGTTCTTCTCTTGCCACAAGCATCGCCTGGGCTGCTCTCACCTCACAGACACTGCCAGAAGTCGGAGACAGAGGACAGCAGCAGTGTAAGGACAGAGAAGCACATGCCAGGACAAGTTACCTGGGGAAGTGCCCTGAGGTGCCATGTAGAGGCATTTATGTACTTTAAACAGTCTGGTACCTGCCAAGGTAGGCTCTAGGAGGACTCAAAAAGCAAGTTATAAGTCATGGAAAACACACTAATTGTTTGCACGCTGAGCTTGCTGAAGCCATCTGAACCTTCCAGACTTATATGGGAACATTTTTTCCGTTATGAAAAATGCTTTGTGCTACCAGACTCCAACCTTCCTGAGAGACACAGCAAGAGATGGCGGGCAGGCACTGCAAAGTTAGACCTGCAAGGCTCATGGAGGGAGCAGTAACCAGTGCAATGAACTGCTATAGGCTTTCACATCTTTGCCGTCTCTGGAAACCTTCAAGTCAAGGTCAGATGGATGCCTTCCTAGAAGATGTTTCTTCCCTGTGTGTAAGCTACTGGTCTTATTACAGAAATATACCAGATTGATACATGGGCAGCAGGACTACACGGTTAGCACCCACTTCTAGTCTCAGTCTTTGAGAATGAAACACCAAAGATCAGATCGCTGCTGTCAAACAAATCCGAAGACACAGAGAAGGCAACGTGTTTCCATACAGTGTTTCAGGTCACCATTACAAATGACTTGCTACGCGGCTAAAGTAAAACCAACATGTAAAATGAGTCCCCTGTAGGGAGCTGTTTCCTTATATTCAGTTTGGAAAAGGCTTTCTGGTACCTAGAAAAAATGACAAACTTCGAAATCAATAAAAGCTGAAAATGCTCGTAACATTGATTAGAGCTACAGGAACCTGACAGTATTAATAAAATTTGTGCAAAAACAATGACTAGGGTTTCTCAAGTCCACCTGCCATATCAAGATAAACACCATGCAGGCTCATGCAGGCTCCAAGCAGAAGGTTGAGCCTGTTTTGTCCCTCACAGCACTGGAGGTCCTGATCACCCCGAGACCTCAACTGGGGCTGGTCAGCAAGGGGTTGACACTCAGCCCTGGCTTCCTTTTGTCTGCAGCCATAATCCCAAGCAGAAACTGGGGAGAAATCCCTGCTCCTTCCTCTCTTGCTCCCTCCCTGTTCTCTCCAATTTGCAGGTCCTTGAATGTTAAGAAATGCTGGCAACATGCCCGTGGTGTCAGCTCAGCCGGCATCAGCCAGGCTGCAATCAGGAAGGAGTGACACTATTATTCTTTCACCAGTTCTCCTCTGTTTAAAAAAGTTGTCAGCTCTTCCCAGATAAATTTAATTGGCCCTGCGGTCTGTGTCCTTCGGTATCTGGGGACCTCAATGCTGTTATGCGTGGTGGTGTCCTGGGAGAATTGAAACAGGCCAACGATAAGGCACTCAACGATCTCACTGTCAACAATACATGGAGTCCCCGCTGTAGGAGCTATTAGCCGCCTCTGATCTAAACCTCCAATTAAAGTGGTGATTAGGCCCAGTGAGGCATTCTCTGTCCATGAATTATTCATCTCCCTTCACAGTAACAGCACCAGGGGGATTAGAATGAGAGCTGGTGAAAACAGAGGCATTTTAAGCAGGGTTTTAACCATATACAAACAAACATTTATCTTTCAAATCTTTCATCTTTTCTTCTTTGGAAAATTAGAGCCCCCCTTGTCCCTGCCCCTTCAGACCCATGCTGTGGGTGGAAAGCGGTGCCACACTGCCAGAGACACCAGTGGTGACACAGACTCAGGTCTTCCCAAGCCACACCGAGCAGGTGGAAGCAGGTGAGGGAAGCCCCAGAACCTCTCCTCAAAGACACGAGCTCATGAAGCAACAGCAAAAGACATGAGCTGCTCCTGCTCCAAGAGAAATCCCCTGGCAAGTATGAGGATCCCCAGACTCACCCACAAGGTGAAGGGCCATGCTTGCAGCACTCCTTTTTCAAAATACAGTTAATTATCCCTTTGGCTAGCACCCAGGTCTGTGGTCACTACTGCCTAGCATCTGTTCCTGAAACACCAGTGTCATCTGAGGTCTTTTCTCTGGATACTTCACTGCTCTCCCTGCACAGCCTCTGTTCCCAGCCCATCACGGCATTTCCCAGTTGATTCTCTCACAATGGATGCTCTGGGGTACCCGGTGACCTTACATCCTGGCCTCTAGCGCAGTCCTATATCAAAAGCTTTTTCACAGTTTCAGTAGATTACGCCTCAGCTTCATTCATCTGCTTCTCAAATGACACTTCCTGAAATAAATTAATCAAGCCTATTCAATTATAGCCTTCTTTCTGTAAGTTCTCTGGTTCATCCACACCTTTGAGAGATGCTTCTCTCCCCTCTTGGGGCTGCAATAAACCCCTGGATAATGGCTGGAGTGATGGCCAGTCAGACTCGATCACCAGCCCCTCTGCTTGTAGCTGCAAGGGAGGATTTGTCCCCAGAGCCCCTGCAGACCCCCAGGACCCTGCCCTGGCTCTGCTCAGGAGCATGGCCACCCAGCTGTAGAGTAGGAGCTCTCCTTCCAGGTGCCAACATCTGTCTTGCCCATGTTATTTTCAGTCTTACTTCCTTTCTCCTTTTGTCTCCTGGGAAAATTCTAGCACCTCCACTCATTTCCCTTTCCTGAAGACTAATGAAAAGCAAATATAACTAGGCCACAGGGCCATTCAAACTGCACCATCACCCTGCAGCATGGGGCTCATGGACAGCTAGAGCTCATGTGGGTGGGAATCTTGTTTCCCTGCCTGCTTCCCTCTCCTGCCTGCAGGGTTAGGGGTTGCTGAGCTGAGGTGGGAGAACAGCTACTCTACAAAAGTAAACTAGACTTTGTATTTCATGCTGCCCCTGAGCTGTTCTCCTGATGAGGAACCAGTGTCAGGGAGCGGTGGCTTCTCCTCTCCCTGTGTGATCCCTGCAGGGGCACTGAGTTGGGACTGGGATGCTGTGGGATGCCACAACACCCAGACTCCAGTCCCCAAAGACACTGGAGACCAAGATGATGCATATGGTGCCATGCATGCACAGACAGCATGTGGGGAGGAGAAGGTGGCATAGTGGTGGGCTGGGTTGCTCGGCAGACAGATGGCCACGTTTTTAACCAAAGGGAGGATGGGGGCATTTTATATTTTTAATGTTTCAGATCAATTTATTTCTAGGTTACATAAACTACAGATATTGAGAGGAGTCACAAAGTGTAGCTAAGAGAAGTGAGGGAAGACAAGGAGAGAACAGAACCAGCGTGTACGACGAGGTGTGACAATTTCTAATTCCTGAGGAGTCAAGAAACTTGCACTAAAATAAGAGTGAGCAGACATCCTATTTTAAACGTTCAGTACTGATCAGTTGGACATGAACTGCTGTGCGGAGAAGAATCCTGTGTCAATGCCACACATGAATACAACTTCACAGAGCAGGAGCTGAAGATGCAGTCCCATCACCACCCTTGAACTTGGATATAATAAAGCATTGATATGGACTCTGCCTTCTGGACAGAACCAGACTGATTGGTCAGGTCAGCATACACCACTGCGAGCTCTGCACACACAGCTCTGCATATCCACCATGGCTCATGATCCTAGAGCAACCCACCACCCACTTCCCACACAGCCATGCCCCCTCCTGGTTTCCCAATGCCATTTCTTCTCCCAGCTTCATTCTTCCTACCATAGCCTGCTCCTCAAGCACAACAAATGGCGACTAGATGTACATTCTCTGTGATGAGAAAACCCAAGAGCACTTCACAGTCAAACGGCTCCAAAGAGTGTGCACCCTCTAGAGACTCCTACCTGGGACACGGACTCCATGCAAAGGGTTAGAAAGCGCCATCCCAATCTCAGTCATCCCATACCTCTCCAGCAACGTGTGCCCCGTGATGCTCTTCCACTTCTCCAGGACAGGCACAGGCAGGGCTGCTGAGCCTGAAACCATTAACCTGCACAAGGAAACACCATATAAGAAAGCATCCAAGATCACCTTTGCTCCAGGGAATCTGCAGTCTAACATGGGGTTGCATAAAGCCTGCTCCTACATAAAACCTTAAGACAGAAGCCCCAAAAGCCTTTTAACTGTGACCAAGGGCGTTTCTCACAGATAGATGATTCTCTGTCTGATATGGGTTTTAAGTTAAGATGGGATGGCCTTCTAAGAGAGATGCTGCAGTACAAACCTGGGTTGCAGGATGAACTCCTGAGTTTTGTATATGTAGGGTGACACACGTAACGAGCATGCAGACCCCTTCTGGCTTTACTGTGCAAGAGTGGCTTATAATTAAATAAAGTCACCCTGGTTCTTGACAAAGAGCTACTAAAGCACAGCGATCAGCACTGCAAAGAGGTGATGCTGAAAAGGGAACTTGGCAGATCCACCAGGGAGACAACCAGCCACCAGGAGCCTCTGGCCAGAGGAAAACCACTCACCTACCTGATGTTCTCTTGGCAAAAGGCACGTACGAAATCCTGGACTTGTGGTTGAAAGAAATGATTGTCATAATACTCTATCAGCTTGACGTAAATAGTGGGCACTGCCATAAAGACACTGATACGGGGAGCTTGCGAGCTTAGTAGCTTCTTCCAAACCTAGAAAGCAAGAGAACACACACATTTAAAATACATTTTAATATAAAGTGTAGAGGGAAGCAATTGCCAGTGCTGTCATGCTAACTCCTCAGCACCTTTGAAGGAGCTGACAGGTGAGGGCTCTGCAAACACTTCACAGGGCAGCGGGCCTCACCACTGCTCCTTGGCGTGATGCAAAGGGAAACTGAAGTGCAGGACTGCAACAGGCTTGCCCAAAGTAAAGCCACCTGGGCTGGCCATAAACAACTCAAACGTCTGCCATCTAAGGCTTTTGGAAAGCACAAACAACTGGAAGTCTGTTGCATGCTCCTCATCCATATTGAGAACAATAGCTCCCAGTCCTCATCATGCCCCTTATTATAATATATTAAACTCTCATCCCACCACTGCATCACCCAGTTGCTTTCACTCTCTATCAGCACAACATGATGGAAATGGCATGTTTTAGTACCAGCATGCCATAGCCAAGAAATTGCTCCTGAAAACATATGCTTGCAGCAGAATCAGTTCATTTCCTTATTACATACAGCTTTTCAAAGGCTACATAAAACCACCAGCTTTTCAAAGTATGGGGGCTCTGCTTTGGAAAGACACTAAGTCACATCCAAAGAACATGATACACAGGTATGAGCCCACAGACTTGAACCTTTGAGGGAAAAATGCTTTTAAGATGGATGACAGAGCTGGGAAGAAAGATATCAAGCACATGAACTGGAAGTGAGACTCCACTGCAATTGGAATGGTTGTCTTCTGGTGAGCTGGCAGAGAGACACATGCCCCAGTAAGCTCAGATTAGCCATGGCAGGTAAAACAGCTGTGGTCAAAAGAGCAGCTTCACCAACCAATCTCTTCCCAGGAGGAATGGTCCCTGCAGGGACAATGTTCTTCCACTGCAACACCCGCTAACCCGTGGGAACTACAAAGAAGAGTAAATTCCAAGAGTCAGTTCTGCTGGGGAGGATGAAGACCAATTCCTACCGTGGCTGAGCAGCCCCACTTGTGAGCAGTTAGCAATGGGTAGGAGACATAAATACAGCAACTGGACCCATTCCTCCCACACCTTGCCACTCTTCCCCCAAGGTAAGCTCTTCCCAAGACAGGAATGATCCAAAGCTATCAATAAATAAAAGACCACGGCTACTTCTTTCTTTTCGCTCCAGTCCCTGCCCCATTGTTGACAAATGTATTTCCTAACAGCTCCTGACAATGCATGCTGCCTCTCCCCTCCCAGCATGCGCACGCTCAGCTGCACACAGGCACGTGCGATGGTGAGAAAAAGCAGGAATTGATTGAAGGTGAACAAGTGATTCTCCTTCATGCTGTCACTCTGTCCCTTTCCCCTCCATCCTGCTTGCTCGAGTTCCATTTCATTACTTTCTACTTCACTGCGCTGGTGCCGCCTTCCCCTGCGTCTCTCACTCCACTGCTTCAGAACAATCAGCTCCTAAAAAAAACCCGCTGCCACCATGTTGTTATTCTTAATAGAGCAGGACACATCCAACAAAGGCACTGTCCTACCAAAACAGAAAAGAATTCATGCTGCCTCCCAGTCCAGAGATGGTCCTCAGTGGGGTGAGTCAAAAGGACAAAGTGGAATGACCCCTGGGCCCCTTGGGAGCTGGGACACGAGCGCTGCGAGACCCCCTCGGTGTCAGGGAAAGCAGAGGAGGAACGTAACTTGCTCAGACCTGTGTGTGACGTGCCTGGAGAGAGAATATTGCACCCTGTGTTGGAGAAACGTGGCCTTAGCTGTGCATCATCAATGCAGCGTGGAGAGCACTGAGGAGCAGTGCACGGTGCTGGCAGCAGAGCAGGAGCAGACAGCGGGGCTCTCACTCCAAGCAGCTACCAATGGGACATGGGGGAATGGCTGGGACCTGCTGGAGGTGCCAGTGGGCTTGCAGAAACCCTGCCTACCGGGTGATCCCCTGAAACAAGCCAGAATAGGCAAAACTGCATTTTGAAGGATCTAGCTCCTACCATACTCCTCCCAGTCTCTTTCTCCAAAGATCTTTTTAGCCCCCTATATTTTTTCCACTGGAGGCAGCAGGATGGAGAAGGATCTCTCCAAAGTCAGGGGCTGAATGCATGGACCTTCTCTCCTCAGCCTGGTGCTCCTGAGAGCTCTTGTCTTGGGCAGGGAGAGACATGTGATGGCAAGCAGGGATCAGGCCTATGCTGAAAGGACTGAAATGGAGACAGATGCTTGGGCTGCTCAGTCCTTGCTATATGATTTTCTTTTCCGCCTTCACAAGTCCAAAGCAGCTGTAGGGAGCACAGCCAGACTTCCAGTCCGACCACGCAGCTGAATTATTTTCACATGGACTTGGATTTGGACGAAAAACCCCAAACCATTACTCCAAAACACAGCAGATATCTCTTGCACCCAAGTCACCTGTCCTCGCATGCCTGCTCAACTCCTGCCCTAGATAAAATCCTCCCTACTGCCACTCCAGCCACAGCAGTAGTGTTTTTCTATGTCAGTCTGACTCACCCCAGCAACAGTCCCTTTTCTGAAGATAAGCAGCTGCCTTTGGATTTGTGCCACCAGCTGCTGGGGTGATCTGCTGACAGCCAAAGATCTCCACCTGCTCAGCCAAATCTGGATCCTACCCATGCATTTTAACAGCACTAAGCGCTGAGCCGTGGTACAAAGCTGGCAACCCCAAGCCTTCCACAGACCCTGAGCTGTCCGGAGGGCTTGTCACTGCCCAGCCAGCTGTAACCGCTATTTCTGTTTTATAACTATAACTTCATGGTTTGAGAGAAGGATCTGGGAAAGTCTTGTTACCTCAGACTAATCAATCAATCCCAGGGCTTGGGCAGGCTCGTAGCAAGAGGCCAGCTTTGCCCTCCTCAGCGCACAGCATTCTCCAACACTGTCAGGCTTAGAGCAGCACAATCAATCTCCCCCTCTCTGTTATCCCATGTGTCACCGTCACCACATCAATTACCTGTGGACAGGGTATCGGCAACCCATCATTTCATTTCATTTTGCTCACCTGACACCTCAGCATTGCAAGTGCTTTTAAAAAGCCATGGATTCTAGAGGCAAACACAGCAGCGTGTGCTGGGGCTGCTGGAGTTTGCATCAAGTGCTCACTGGACACAAGTGAATCAGCAGCCTTCCAAAGGGAAATGCTCAGATGGATCACAATTCTTTTTAAGAAAAGCAAGGGCTAAACCAAAAAAGTTTCTAACCGCAAGAAAGCAAGAGTGAGAACAGCTTCCTATCAGCAGTAACGGCAGTGAATGTCTGTCCAGGGCAGGCTTACAGGACAGGGCTGCATGAGCCAGCAATGAAGCGGAAGACCCTCTGTTCCCAACAGCCTTCCCATCAGTCTGACATTCCTGATTTTCTTCCCCTCCCACTCTACAACAGTATATCTGGGCAATTCCACGGGCTGGCCAGTGGGATTTTGCCACCAGTAAATGAAAAAAAAAAAAAAAAAAAGGAGAGAATTAGACCAGTGAGTAGAAAACAACAGACATCACTGTAAGATTTTTCCCACATATTTCTTCCGGCACACAGATGGCACGATGGTGAATGAGGACATGCAAGCTGCTCCAAGAGATGGTCCTTCCATACAGCAACCTTCCCAGACAGGCTGAAGATCTGCTAAGATCACCTGAAGCAAGAAATGCAAACACAGAGGAGAAAAAGCACTTTTTTTTTCCTTTACAGAGACCTCACCTTCAGCAGGAGGTGCACAATGCTGTAAACTAAACAGAAAACACCAAATCCACCAACATCTGGGCATCTTCTAACGCAAAAAAAAAAAAAAAAGAGCAGGTGGCAACAACCATTTGTATGCTAAATCTTGCAAGACTTTGCCTGACACAGGGCTCCCAAAACCAGCCTGAAGAGATGTAGGCAAAAATGCCTAAAAGCTTTTCAGGAAGCAAACATCAGCATGGATTTTCCCACCTGCCCACAAACAGAAAATAGACAGCCTGTGCTGCTGCCTTTATTGACAGACACAACAGCTCCTCGCTTCTATAAAATTATTGTATCGTTTTCAGTTGTTATTGATTTTTTTTTAAACCTTTTCAAAAGTAACAACACCCCTAACGCAAGGTTAAATCATCCCTTTACATCCCTTTTGATCGGAGAGTTGGGCTTATGTTTCGCATTGATCACTGCCGTGTGGGTGGCACCGCTGGCAAGGAAAAGGGCTGCCTGCAATTCTCGGAGCATCTGCAAGAGCAACAGGCTGCAGTCAAGCCTGATCCTCTTTTGGCAAGACCCTGTACCTAACGCTGAGGACACAATGGTCCCATAACTCTCCAGTAGCACAAAAAGGATGGCAGGACCACACACCCATGTCCACTATCAGTTTATCCCTGACAAAGGCAGACGGGTATGACATGAGATGGGAGAGCATCAAGGGGAGCTCTGCTCTCTGCTAAGGACCGAGCCGTGGAGGGTTCATGAGCAATATGCAAAGAGAGAAACATTCTTCTCTTCAAAGGGAAACTGGGCCCTCGGTGGCTTCATCTCATGTTTGCTATAACCCCAAACTGTTTGCGCTCGGCATGACTCTGGTTTTAATCATTTATTCATCAGTGCGGTTTGACGGCCCCTCTGCATTCCAGGCTGAAGCTTTTAAACCCTTCCGATGCTGTAGGCATACTGAAAGGAACAAGTGCTTTCCCTGGGACCTGGTAATATAAGTAGATATGACAGGCTCTGGTTCCATTTTTTATATTTCCACACACACATCAAAAGACATTACTCCGTAACAGATGCTGAGGACAGACGGCAGATCTAGGGAGATAGGAAGAAAAACTCTAACTTTTTAAAGCCAGGTCTGCAAGAAGTGATCAAACACAAGCCATTCACTGGTGACCTGCTCCTCCCTCCACCAACTCCTCTTTGAGTCTGAAATAAAATAACTCTTCTGAAGCCTCCCATTAACGGATGAAAAGACAATTGCCTTTCTCCAACTGAAACTGGATGGGAAATGCAATCCCCAGCATGCTACAAGCAGCATCTTAGCAGTGTTTGGTTATTTGAGATCAGAATCCGCTGCTTGGGTTTGCTTTTCTTTTAAAAGAGAAGCCAAAAGAGCTACCCAGAGTGATGTTTGCAGAAGCGACAGATCCAAAGGAGAGGCTCACCACACTGTACACTTCTCCTTCCCGGAGGCAACTGTGACTGCTGAGCCCCAGATCTCCCTGCACAGCCCAGCGAAGGTATAAAGCCCCAGCCTCGCCTGGCTTGCACAGATAACAGCAGTAGCAAGGACAAACAGTTTGCTCAGAAATCAAACTGCTGGTCTTCAGGAGGAAGGCAGCATGAGCTCAGTGCAGGGGTGTAACCACACAACACAGCAGCAACCTCAGTGAGTATCAGGTCTGGGATGCCCTCCCACCATGGGGAAAAGCTGCCATGGGTGACAACACATCATGGGGGAATCAGTCCCAAATCACACGCTAGCTGTGGGCACTCATCATTCACATCAGGGCAAACACCTAGAAAGAATGAATTTGATGGCTTTGCCTGTGACACTGTACAACCACATGTGATTTTTTTAAGATGCCTCCAAGGATCAAGCCCTCAAGTCAGTAATGCTTGCACCAAAACAACATCTCCTTTTGGAACTTTAGGGCAATAAATCTGCATCTCGGCATATTTATCATGGAAGTGGTTGCAGGGCACAGACAACATTGTCATTCTGCAGGCAGTGCACTACAGCTCAAAAACTGCCCAGCAGAGCCAAGCAGGCAGCGTACACCGTATCTAGGTCACATGGAGTTGAGACTTCTATAAGCTTCCCCCATCGCTCGTCAAAGCGAGTTTTGCCCTTCATGGTTTTGAATACTTTTATTTCCCACTCCGCACTTTAAGACTGAAAGACCTCCTGGGATCTGATCTCATGTTTATCAGTGTGAAAAGCTGACAGGGAGCCTTTTGCTATTATCTCTCCCTTAAGGCAAGATTAGAAGTGGTTCAAGGCAAAGACAAGCTGTTCATGTTGTTCAAACTCAAAGTGGATCCACTTTGGCCAAAAGCTTCAGCTGAGGATCCTGCAAAGCAGACACTTCATGACTCACTAGCCAGCACAGCTTGCTCCTAGTCCGGAACAGGGCCATCAACATGCAACTCTTATGGCAAGAGTGCTGGTACAGGACACCTAGGTCTGTCTTTCCAGACTTGCTGACTTTTCCATGGAGTAACGCTCACATCACAGGGTATGCTCAGCTCGAGCAGCTGTCACTGGGTGGGGAAGGAAGATGGAGAGAGGGAGGCGCTGGGGAATGGAAGCTCTACTGTCTGCTTACTGCAAACCCCAATGCTCAAAATATACTCGAGCACAGGCTTTATCCAATGCCCAATAAGTAGAAGGTTCACCTTGCACTCCTTCCTTAAGCAGAGGCATTAATCTCTCCTCGTCTGGCCACCAATGCGCACAAAAACTATACAAATCTAGCATCTTTAAAATTTCTACTCCTGCACAAACAGACAGGCATTTCAAACAGTTTCAGGAGCAGCTGAGAAAAACTGTCTGCCTGCACACAGGAACGGTGCAGCTGGAGAAGCCTGCTTGGAAGGCAGTCCTGATGAGAAGACTGTACAGGGAAGCTTAGGCTGCAGCTTGCTCTGTCTCCAAAGGTGGTTTCTGCCCTCCCGTTCTCACTCTTACTTTAAAAAAACAACCAAGCAACCAACACCAGCACCATCCTTGCCTCACACAGCTGCTGGGAGGAAGGCACTGCCAGGCTCACTGCTGTTCTCCTGCCCGCTCCCAGTCCACGTACCCAGAGCAGCACTGAACCACTTGCCCCCACAGCCAATTCGAGTGCCAGGTGCCACTCCCATGGTCCCCAGGCAGGAGCCCAAGAGGGACTCACGTGAAGACACACTGCACCCCAAGGAGTACACGCACCAGAGGACTTAGCATGTCACATATGAGTGGATTGCACTGCTGGAAATTAAGGGTCCATTTATAACCCCTTTATTAATAAATGATTAATAGATGCAGCCATATTTTTTAATAACTTACAATAAAAAGATGCTGTGAAAAGCTTAAGCAAGACAGTCTTAACAGATGGTGCTATAAAGTGAATTATAACATGTACAGTAGCTAGTGCAAAGTAATGGATGTCCTCATTTAATAAAAAGAATCTGATTTTATGCAGTAACTTTCACGCTTGAGGCATCTCAATACACTTTAATGAGCCCTCGTGGCCTCAGCAATAGCTTGCATGCAGCCGCAGACATCAGATGCTGTTTTAGTAAGAGAGTGGATGTTGGTCAGGACACTCTGGTTACTCCACAGTCTTGATTTTTAACCTTTCCTTGGACAGCTACCAAAAGCAGAAGGAAGGGTCTGAAAGATGCCACCTCCTAACACTGCACTGCAGGGAACGACAAGCAAGCCTTGGTCCCGGGCTTAAAACATCTTCTAACTAAAAAAAAAAAAAATATGTAAAAAAATAAAAAAAAAAAAAAAAAAAAAAAAAAAAAAAAAAAGCACTATTACCACCACTGAAACCAGACTGGCATCTGTATCCACGACTATAAGGCATGCCGCAAATTATGTAATTTAATAAACACTGTAATAATAAAGTATTTATTTTGTATAATGAAGTGTTAGTGATTAGAAACCAAACACACATTGGGCATGCTGCTGCGGTTTCCCTTGAACCCTTGCCAGTATCACTCAAGGCTAAATATGTCTGCAGCAGGTTGAGAGTAAGTTCCTAGCCTTGTTTTGATCAGCCTGTCAAGTGTTTTAGCTGCCATTCGAGTTTCTTTATATCACACTATAATTGGCTGCTTTCTCAAGGTGCAGCGAAGGAAAAAAAAGCACACAGCAAAACTCAGGCTCCTTTTGCAAAATCCTCCACTGAAACTCCACTGCTTTTCTGAAGGCTGATTTCAGTAGCAAAGGGCATTTTGTAAACAGCTGGTGAAAATAGACTGGAACTGAAAGGCAGCTTGCATTAAACTCCACAAGAAAGCCTTATTTACCCTCATGTGCTTTCTTTGTAGTGTCGATCAAACCACTTTCAGCTCCCGGGGGAGGCCCTCGGAAAAATAAAGGGAATAAAAAACCAGAAAAGCAAATGACGTCCTTCAGAGCCCAAACGCACCTGAGAGCCCTTGGAACAGTGCTTGCTGCAGCAGGAACACTTGCCACGCAGACCTCTCTACCCAAGTTCAACCTCCAGGGTCAAGCGAACACCCTCCAGTGGTGTCCCCGCTTGCCCTTGGTTGTCAAGTCTGGGGGGAGAGCTTTGATCAGAGAAGGCAGGCAGGGTGTCCTGCTCCCCCCGCCGCTGAACCCATCCTTCAACGTCACCTCATTGATTTGCAGATGTTGAGAGAGAACAGAGAAAAACACAAGGGTATGAGGGACAATCAATCACCAGTGGCGCAGGACGTGGAGAAACGCGCCCTCCAGAGGGCTCAGCTTTGCTTCCAGGCTGACATGACAGCACGCTCTTCTGTCACCTCACCAGCATCACCGGGGCTGGGCACATCCCAAACCTCGGCTTCGGCAAGGCACAAGTGCCTGTTGCAACCTGAGCTTTTAGGGTGACACCATAAAGATAAAGGAAGACAATTTTGGAGTGACCATTGAGGAGAAAGCATTGGTCACAGCTGCCAGGGGACGTTCCTGATGCCTTCTACCACAGCAACCTGCCCGTTTACTCTGTAAATGCAAATGCAGAGCTGTCCCTCTGGGATTCTGGGATTTTTTTTTCCCCCTGAAAAAACAGTGCTTGGGCAGCAACTGGGCATTCAGGTGTCAGGGCCATCTTGAAACAAGAACAGAAGCATGCATTTTCTGTGGTTGCTTCTCCAAGAAGCAGAAACAAGCAATGAAGAATCACACCACACTGTCCTGCAGCCGGTTGGATCAGAGCCCAGGCTCACTCTTGCCTGACTGCAGCACAGATAAAGGCTTCTGGGTGTACCTCACACTTTTGGACTTTGTCCTTCTGGTGTGACAAAGCCGCCTAGCATAAGAATAAACATGAAAAGGTAAAGAAGACAGTTTATTTACAAGGCACAGGCTTGATGGGTTCTTTGCACTTTCCCAGGGAATTGTATCAACAATGCACATTTCCTTTCTGCAACGAGGTGGCACCAGCACCTGCAAAGCCAACTGCTCCCCTAACAGTGACACCGCAGACTCCACTGTCTCTCACCATCCACAAAACTGGGAGACACAGAAGAACAACGCTGGATCCTAGGGGCTAGTAACTGTAGAAACTGTTCCATCTTACTGCTGGTTGCCCTGTTTCTTAGTTCCTTTTCTTCCTCTCTTTATGTTGGCTGCCTGCCACAGCAGCAAGGAACAAAAGAGAAGCAGAGCACTGGGACCGGTGTTTCCTGTCTCAGCTAGAAAACAACATTATAAGTGTGTCACTACTGCATTCGAGTAAGGTTTCCCCCTTGCCACTTTTTCCTGCAAGGCTGTAAGAAGGTCTTGATTTGCAAACTCTCTCTCATATCACTGAGTCTGACCTGACAGATCTCCTAACACTTGTTTCTCTGCAAAGAAAGAGCAATGTTTCAATGCAAGTGATGTAATAAATGAACATCAGTATTTCTCTTACCTGGGCTGCAAGAAACTCTAAAGAATGTGTTCTGTCATGTAATTCAACACAAAACACTGAGGACATTGGGTTGGAAGGGAAAATGAAGCTACTGAAAAAAGAAATACCTGACAAGCATCATAGCTTCAGGCAGCACATCACTAACATGCAAGAGAAAAACCCAGTATTTCCACTTTTCCTGGTACTAGAAAGTTAATGAACCCTTATTCTGAGTGCAGATATTCTTAAGTTTGTACTCAGAAGGGCCCAGCTCCAGTCACAGACCCTCAGCATCAGGAGGAGGAGCATTATGATTATGTATGTCACGCTTAAACAAGTTGTAGCCTCCAGGAAAGCACATTTACCTCAGACCTAGTGTCCAACTAAAAGCATTTTTAACACTGTTTATGAACTGCGTGCAGCCAGTGGTTAAAGAGGCTGGAATTTTTTAAGAACTTATTCTCAAAGTTGCTCTAATTACAATGCATGGGGTTTTGCTGCTGAATTTCAAAGACAACTCAGATCCCTCCAGGCTTACCATCTGCGCGCTGAATTCAGGTAACATGACACATGTCGCTCCCACCCAGAGAGGACAGAGGAGCTTATTGATCACCCCATGGACATGGTGTAAAGGCAGCACGTGCAGAATAACATCCTCCTTCTTCCACTCCCATTTCTCAACCAGTCCTGTGGTCTGCAGAAGAAAACATACAATCCAACATTAGGGTAAAAGACTCTCATGGCTTGGAAAGATATCCAGGCCCTATATCCCCTGGGCACAACTGGAGGCAGGAATCCCAGACCTCCTAGAATGATGCCTGGGCACAAAAATCTTTCCTTTAGGGTCAACACGAGCAAAATTCCCACCACAACAGTAGAGGAATACCCCTTGCACCTTGTCAGCAAGTATCTTCATACATCAGCAAAGTCCTTCCTCATTACTGAGAAATAAATAGTCAACAATGATTTTCAGTAGGACTCACAAAATCACTAGCCTGGTGCTGCACAGGCAGAGTTGACAGAAATGGTAATCAAAAAACTAATTTTCCCAGAACTCTGTTGACATAGATTGGACACCGATGACATTGGGCTTTTAGCATGTCTAAGGGGTAGTCAGTAGGAGCAGAGAATGACTGTCGCATAAACAGAAAATAGGTTTCATATTAGTAAAATATATTAGTACATCAAGCTTCTAAAACACTGTTAGGAAGGGATAATTATCTAAAGACCTCAGGCTTCTGGGTGAACAATGCCCTTCAGCACCCAGTGTTAGCAACTGGAAAGCTTATTTCCAGCTATCTAAAAATAAAAAAGCATTTGAACACTGGAATTTAACCATGTCATTCACAACCCCCTCCCACAGGGCAGGGAGCAGGTTTTAGGCTTTCTGCAAGACAGTGTAAAAGACAAGTGACTGCTCAGGCCACCTCCCAAATGATCGGCATATTTGTAAGGAAACAGATTCTTTGCCCAATATAGCCAAGCCCTGGCTCCATCCATCAAGGCTTTCACCACTCCTGACACTGCAGTATGTGAGCACCCAGAACAACCTAAGCTTTTGGAGGCATCTGTAAAGCACGATGGATTCCCTGCCCTTTTTCCCTAATGGCCTGAGTCTATCAGTTGCAGGCAGTGATAACCAACTGGTGAGGTAGTCAGCAAACTCATTCAAACTTCTAATTCCTTTTGGCTCAGAGAGCTAATGGATTTTTTGCCTTGGGGATATATAGCTGAATAATGTACAGACTTCACGCAGTACTGTACTGGGCTAAGTTATATTCCAATTAGGGGCAAAGATTCTTTCCTAGTCACGGTGCAGAAACACAAGCTGCAAAGAAAGCAGTCTTTTTACAATAGGTCTCACCTCTCCTGCTTTCCAGGAAAGCAGGGAGAAGAGTCCATCTGCCCCTGGCTGCAGGTGCAGCACAGCAGCATCAAAAGGACAAGGTTTAGAGCCTCAAACACTCTGTGTGTTCACCTTAAAAGTGTTGAGGACTTTGGAGATACAGCTCCACTGCTCTGTGCAGGAATTTGGTTGTGGTGAGGTTGTGTCATGCTTTAGGGTGTGCAACTCCCAATCACCTTGGAAAGCCAAGACCCCTGTAACTTGGCATGAGCTTTGCAGGAGGAAAGCAGCACTCACCACAGCTTGCACGTTCTCATGGGTGCTGAGGACACCTTTCGGTCTTCCTGTTGTCCCACTAGTGTAGATTATCATGGCTCCTCTATTTTTCCATGAGGAGCAGGTTGTCAAGGGACCCTCTTCCACTGCTGCATGACTTGCAGATCCATCGCTATGAGACCTAAGAAGTGGGAGAACTGGGACTCCCAGCTTCTCAGCGCTGGGTGTTATTTTCCTCACGTACTCCTCTGCTGCGATGACCAGAGCGCTCTGCGAATCCTGAATCACGTACTCCAGTTCTCCCACAGGGTGTTTCTTGTAAAGTGGCACCGCTATGCCACCGCTCATCCAGGAAGCCCACTGGGCCACCACATACGAAGCATCATTGGGACACAAAAATGAGATCCTCTCTTCTTTCAAGTCCCTGCTGGAGCAGTTCAGAGTTCTACAGATCTCCTGGGACAAGCGCAGACTCTGGCTGAGAAGGTCCCTGTAGGTGTGCTCACCATTTTGGTCAACGATGGCAATTTTATCGCCAAAAGCCAAAGCCCTAGTGAAGACAGGGGTAACGTCACTGCTGTAGGCTGCCCGTGTGGTCTGCAGACCCCTGCAGGAACAGCCAGCCCTCTTCTGCCCACCCAACCTCCATATGCAATGGTGCAAGTCCCAGACGAGGCAACGAAGGGGTCGGCTCACTTGGGGGAAGAGCAGGGAGACCAGCATCCTGCCAGCACCGCTTGTTTTGAAGTGATTCTGCTGAAAGCAATTATAGGAACAGATAAGTATGTGCAGTGATTACCCAAGGGGTTATTCCCACAAAGGAAAAGTGGCAGCCTTCATTTGAATAATATCCACTGTATTATTAATGTTTATGCTTCAGACTGCTGCATCCCCAGTGCGCTCAGCCCTCCCCAGATGGAAAAGGAGACAGAGACCCTTCCCTACACAGCTTCTGCATCTCTAAAAAACAGTCTAACTTAAATTATGAAATGGTTTTCATCATTCAGCAATACCAGGACACTAAGTAGAGGCTACTTGAGGTGCCATCCTAACCCAGCAGGACCAGCATTTAAAGAAATTATTTAATTACAACAGTACCCAGCTCTCAACTTACAGTTTCCACCGCTTTGGTGAACTGCTGCCCTGCTCCATGGGTCGAGTTAGGCAGGACAGAGCTACACACAAAATCCAAGCCTCCTAAGGTTTAGCCCAGTGGAGGATTGTTTCCTACATGAGCACAACTAAGTACAGGAAAGTGCTCCAAACCTCCCACACGATGAGTCAAACATCACAAACACTGCTTCAGCTCGGAAGCTTTCTTACGTGACGGATCAACCGGTTAACAGCTCCTGAACAGCCACAGGCAGCAGGAGCCCTCCCTGTGCTGAGTAAACAGCAGCAGGGAAGCGCAACCGCTCAGTACAGCACTTTATGAAGTACCAGCTTAGCAGCACTCATGGCCAGGAACAGCACTGGGACACGCTCAGCCATGGGTGGCACCAGGGCTCCAACTGGGCAGCCAGAGATTGACTTGAATCCAGCCCAAACATCACCCTGGCCTGGCCGTTCCACCACAGCAATGACACGAGGCACAGAGCCATTCCAACACACAAAATCTCCAACAGGGAATACCAGCACCATTAAAAGCTTTACAGAAAGATCACAGGCTGGCACAAACGATGTGCTTTCTGCCTTTGTGCTTAGACAGTACAATGACATCAACCTATGCGCTCATGGGAGATGTTAGCAAAAAAGCCTTTGTGGTAACTGGTAAGAAGTCCCTGAGGTTTGCTCTTAATGCCTCTTTTCATCAGCCTCCCCCTTTCAAAGGGAACGGTCTATGTAATAGTGTTGGACACTGCTGGGAGCATCTCACTGAAGCATCAAGGAAAAAGTTAACGCACAATGCAAAATCTCATAAGAAAATAATGGGGAGATGGGATTAAAGGAATACTCTGCAGAGGAAACATCAGAGATGAGAGGAAGCAACGATAAACAGAGAGAACAGAGAAGGTGCCTCAGAAGAATCCTAGCCCTGCTCTGCACAGAGATGGAGCTCTTGCTGGAAGCTCACCAAGAACAAGCACCCCCCTCTCCATACAGACGCTGTCACCAACAGCAGGGGAGCAGAGGAAAGGACAAAGCTGTGTCAGAAGAAAAAGGGCTTTACTGCACAGCCTATCTAATGGTTGCTATTAAACACCAGCACTGAAGCATCCTCAGAGAGAGACTATGACAAGAGGAGATAGCCAAAGGATGACAACTTCTCACTCGTTAAGAGTGTACCTGACACTTCCTTGATGCCGGTGGTAATGACTTGATTTCTTACAAAAGTTTCATAAACACCTCTTAGTGGAACAGCTCAACCCAAACGGCTTCCCAGCTCAGCTTCCCACTGTGGGAAGGAACTGAAATAAAAAGGATCCGGAGAACTTACAACTACTCAGGGAAGAGCTGAACACAGCTTAATCCAGCTCAGGCCGCGCAGATACGAGTGTTTCTTTTTGCACAGATGTAGCCGCAAGCCCTGCAGTCTCTCCCATCCACCTTCACAGAATTTCTCCAGAGAGACATTGGTTTTGCTCATATTTTCTTTTGCATATCAACCTCACTTTCTGCTTCTGAAAAAAAACCCCTTGTGATTTAGCACGGAAACATCTGGGGGGGCAGAAAGGCTTTAAACCCAGAGCGTGGGAACCATGTGCACTCATGACATATACCATCACAATGGAAACAAAGCAAAATTGGTCATGACAAAGCTCATGCAACATCTTTCCATTTCTCTGTAGAGACTAAAATATAAAGAGGCAACACCATTCGTAACCTAAACCAAACCACCTCCTCCTAATCTTTGTCCAAGGCCAGCTCACTGGCGAGACGTTAATGCCCCAGATATTAAGAGGGGCATTAATTGGAAGCAACTGTTTGCCAGGATCATGCCGTGCGCCAGGCCAGGGCAGCTAAGTGCACTTGGCATACTCGTTGTTCCTTGCACGGCTCCAGAGCAGGTGTTAGCTGCTGCTTCAGAACGGCCGCTTCCAAAAATTACATTATCCCCTTTTCACCACAGCACCAGTCCAGATTTAATGGAGCGATAAACAGCAGCACCTTTAGCCAGGCCTGCGCATTTATGGAGTTCAGAGAATGAGTGTTGACTGGGCGTGTGCAGATTTACAGACACCTGGGAATGTGCAAACCAACACTGGGGGCTGTTTCCTTCACCCTGCCTGTAGCTCAAGGATAACTGATAACACATACTCGCCTTGGCAGGGCCTAAGAAGTTCATCGCCAGGGTCCTGGGGTGTAAGATCGTGGCAGTGCAGCAGATGAGTCTTTGCTGCCTTGAAAGAGAAACCTCAACATCCCCCTTCCCGTGGCTGAAGTAAGAAGTGAAAGCGGCTAGGGAGCTCACATCAGCTCCTGGCATGACAAAACTGCCCCAAAGCACAGTGGAGCAGGAAGCTGTGAGGCTGAACCGCTGCTGACCCCATGCTCACAAGGGGAGGGACACAGGGGGCAGATCCAGGAGCAAACCCCCAGCTCCGCATCTCTCCCAAGAAGGCTGGACTTTCATAGACTCATAGAATGGTTTGGGTTGGAAAGGACCTTATTGACCATCGACTTCTGACCCCCTCCCAAGGACAGGGACACATCCCATTAGACCACGCTGAAACATAGAACAGTTTGAGTTGGAAGGGACCATGAAGGTCATCCAGTCCAACCCTCTTGCAGTAAGCTGGGACATCTTAAACTCAATCCAATTGCTCAGAGCCCCATCCAACCTGACCTTGGATGTTTCCAGGGATGGGGCAACAACTTCTCCAAGCAACCTGGGCCAGTGCTTCACCATCCTCAGCATAACAAATTCTTCATTCATCCCCAACAAGCTTCCCACCCACCAGTTCCTTGCTTCTCATCCCAATCACAGGAGACCTCGGAGCAGCAGGAAAAGTTGGAGGGCAGGACTGAATCCTAGAATCACCAGGTTGGAAAAGACCCACCAGATCATTGAGTCCAACCATTCTTATCAATCACTAAACCATTCCCCCTCAGCACCTCATCCACCCATCCCTTACACACCTCCAGGGAAGGTGACTCAACTCCCTCCCTGGGCAGCCCGTTCCAGTGCCCAATGACCCTTTCCGTGAAATATTTTTCCCCCAGTGTCCAGCCTGAACCTCCCCTGGCAGAGCTTGAGGCCACTCCCTCTCGTCCTGTCCTCTGTCACTTAAAAGGCCAGCTCCCTCCTCTCCACAGCTTCCTATCGCTAGGCTGGAAAAGACCTCTGAGATCATCAAGGCCAACCGTACCTGCCCACTCCTAACCCGGGTCCCCGAGGCGCAGCGCAGGGCCGGGGCGAACGGGGACTTGGTTCTCGCCCCCCGCACGAAGAGGACGTTGATTACATTTCAATTAAAGGCACTGTGGATGGCGGCACCGGGCGATACGGTCCCTCCCCGGTCCGTCCAGGCCAGCGGGGCCGCGGGGCAGGAGAAACGGGCCCGAAAGCCAGCGCCGTGCTCTCCCCGCTGACCGGACCCCGCTCACCTGGACCAGTCCCGCCGCGATTGCGATCGGGCGGAAACGCGGAAACGCGGCCCCGCGTTCCGGCCACGAAGGTTCCGGCCCCACCCCAGAGGGAATCGCGGGATGATTTGGGTTGGAAGGAGCCCTAAAGCCCATCCAGCTCAACCTCCCCCGCCAAGGGCAGGGACACCTCTGATACAAGTAGTTGCTATTACAAAAAGAGAGAGCTGGGGTTGTTTATCCTGGAGAAGAGGAGGCTGAGGGGAGACCTCATTGCTCTCTACAACTCCCTGAAAGGAGGTTGTGGAGAGGAGGAAGCTGGGCTCTTCTCCCAAGTGACAGGGGACAGGACGAGAAGGAATGGCCTCCAGCTCCGCCAGGGGAGGTTCAGGCTGAACATTAGGAAATTGTTTTTCGTGGAAAGGGTCACTGGGCACTGGAACAGGCTGCCCAGGGAGGGAGTTGAGTCACCTTCCCTGGAGGTGTGTAAGGGATGGGTGGATGAGGTGCTGAGGGACATTGTTTAGTGTTTGATAAGAATGGCTGGACTCAATGATCTGGTGGGTCTTTTCCAACCTGGTGATTCTATGAAAAAGTGGGATATTTTTTATTTAAGCTGAAGTTTCATCTAAGAAATTGTTTGGGGTTTTTTTGGAAGTTAGGCAGAACGTCTAATTGGACGCACAGACATCCCAAGGTTGTACAGACATCCCGGGGATAAAGAGACAACTGGGAGACATGCAGGTGTCCCGAGAACACACAGACATCCCCTGGGAAACACAGACACCCCATGGACACTCAGACACCACAGGGACACACAGACTTCTTGGGCACCCCAAGAGGACGCCATGGTGGCTGCATGGCTGGAGCTCCTCGGCCATGGTGGCACCACAATCCCCTCCTGCCCTGGGTCCTGGGGCTCAGCCCCACAGTGCCGAGCGGAAACACAGCCCAGTTTAATATTTTCATCCGGTCCCACTGCAGATTTGCATTCGCTGTTGTGGCAATGGGGGTGCATGGGACACACCCAAGGATGCGAGGGCGGCCAGACCCACTCCCAGCAGCTCATCGGCAAGATCTGGCACACGGCCGGGCCACCCATGGGCGATGGGTGCGGGGCTGTGGCTGTGGTGGGATGGGACAGGACACTTTCATGGTCCTGCCCACCTCCATGCTGAGATGCTGCTGATCTAGTGGCAGCGCGGGCAGCGGGGCAGCGTCTTGCACACGGCTCTTGTGAGGTGCTAGGTACCGCTTCTCTGGTGGCTCATGTCCTGGTGCTGTCTCCTCTTGGGCCCTGTAGCCCGCTTCTCCGTTGGAGCCTTGTTTTTCTGTCTGTGCTCAGTGGTGCATGAAGCGGGGCGGCCGGGGTGACCCCCACCCACCTCCCTCAGGTGTTTTTCCACCCGGGGCTGGTGGCCGGTAGACCAGCGAGGCGCAGCAGGGCTGGGAGCGGAAGCGGGGATGAGAGCCCAGCCTTGGGCAGAGCCCGGCCATGGCAGGGCCTGCACCCACCAGCCCTTTCACTGGGCGTGCTGCGTGGCGCCCCACCATGTGCCTCACCATTGCACAGCTCCTCCTGGCACAGTTCCCTCCCTGATGCATGACTCCCTGTTTCAAAGTTCCTTTCCCAGCACACAGATCCACATTGTGGCTCCCCAGGTGGCCAAGAAGGCCAATGGCATCTTGGCTTGGATCAGAAACAGCGTGACCAACAGGTCCAGGGAGGTTCTGTACTCAGCACTGGTGAGACCGCTCCTCGAATCCTGTGTTCAGTTCTGGGCCCCTCACCACAAAAAGGATGTTGAGGCTCTGGAGCGAGTCCAGAGAAGAGCAATGAAGCTGGTGAAGGGGCTGGAGAACAAGCCTTATGAGGAATGGCTGAGGGAGCTGGGGGTGTTTAGCCTGGAGAAGAGGAGGCTGAGGGGAGACCTCATTGCTCTCTCCAACTACCTGAGGGGAGGTTGTGGAGAGGAGGGAGCTGGGCTCTTCTCCCAGGTGAGAGGGGACAGGGCGAGAGAGAATGGCCTCAAGCTCTGCCGGGGGAGGTTCAGGCTGAACATTAGGAAAAATTTTTTTCATGGAAAGGGTCACTGGGCACTGGAACAGGCTGCCCAGGGAGGGAGTTGAGTCACTTGTTTAAAGTCCTTGTTTAAAGGACAGATAGATGAGGTGCTGAGGGACACGGTTTAGTGTTCGATAGGAATGGTTGGACTCGATGATCCAGTGGGTCCTTTCCAACCTAGTGATTCTATGATTCTTTGATTCTGTGATTGCGTGGCTCCCCAGTGCACAGCTTCCTCTTCTTCTCCATTGCATTGCTCCCTCCTCATTGCACAGCTCTTGTGCGTCTCCCCGTTGCACGTGTAGCCCTTGTAGAGATGCTCATACCCAGTAGCAGTGAGCCAGCATCCTTCTCCCTGCCAGAGGGTTTGGCTTGCCCCGTGCCCCCCGTGCTGCCCTGCAGATGTGCCCAGCTCCTGCCACCACCCATCCCAGCCCTGCCACTGCTGCTTTCATTCTCCTTTTCACACTTACCATCTGCCACCAGCCTTCCCCAGCCCCTTCAGACTGCAGGGATTACACCCGTTCTTGGGAG
Organism: Piaya cayana; assembly: GCA_013389865.1. NCBI lineage: Eukaryota > Metazoa > Chordata > Aves > Cuculiformes > Coccyzidae > Piaya > Piaya cayana. Next base: position 87,941 of record WAAB01002273.1, read on the forward strand.
CAGAGCAGGGGCACACACTCTGATGACAGTGGGATGCTATCACCCCTGCAATGGTCCAGGGGAGGGTGGGGACAGGGTGTGCTTTTGGGGCCAGAGCTGTGATGGCTGCAGACGCATGTGCCAGGAATGATGCTCCTATACAACCGCATGCCTCCTCTGGGTTATGCAGGGACCTCTGCCTTGGGGAGGGGTGATGAGGCCATGATCCCCCCCGACTGTGCGAGCTGCCAGGCCAGCTGGCCATGTGCTCAGCAGATGTCCACCCCAAGCCACCCTCTGCCGCTCCATCCCACAGCACCTGGTGCCCACCAGCCATCTGGAGTCAGCCATGTCCCCATAGACGATGCTCAGCCCTGGCCAAGAGCAGCATCCAGCCACCATCAGCCATCTCAGAGGTTGCTGAGGCCGCACACTGCTCCCCAGGGTCAGGAGGGAGGGGGCTGCTCCTGGGTGATGCTGAACCAGCCCTGGCCATTGCTCATGCTAGGGGAGCAGGTTATTGTTTGATCAGCAGTGGCAGTGCCAGCTCCCTGGGGAAGGATGTGTCATGCCCAGCCCTGTTTTCCATATCAGGGTGGCAAAGGTGCCACATCAGGGTGGTCATTCCAGATGTGCCCTCACAGCTGGGAGCAAAACATCCAGCACCTGCTGATGTCACAGAACATCCAGGCTCTGCAAAAGCTGAGATCTGGGTGCACCGTAGCCCTACTCACCCATGGACCCTCTAACCTGGGGCTTACGAGGCTGCTGTGATGGTGCCCAGGGGAGTAGGATGTCCCCAGGCTGCCACTGCGGCTTCTTGCCTCCCTCCCAGCCAGGTGTGAGCCCATGCTGGCAGGAAGGTTTTCCACTTGCTCCCTTCTGCCTTACGCAGCTCACTGATTAATTATGGATGTAGCAGAAAGCTTTTATTACATTAGAGTTTACTTGTGGCAACATCCGTATTTATTTAAAAAAAAAAAAAGAAAGAAAGAAAGTAATTACAGTGGTGGTGTAAACACTGCTAACGGTGCTGGGTCATGAGGAGCTTGATGTGCAGGGGTGAGCACCACAGCTGCCAGCAGCTCCAGTCCAGCACTCCATGGTGGAACGGAACAGGGACTCTTAGGGTTGCTGCCACAAAGCTGCAAGGATGAGGATGGAGCACAACAAGATGGACTCCATCCATCCTCACTTGAACACAGGCCACGAGCACTGTGACCCCATCCCAAGGAGGGACAGAGTCAGAGTCTGTGCCGGGGTCCCCAGCCACTGCTGAGGAGGGAGTAGTAAACAAGGTGAAGCAAAACTTTTAATCCCCATCCATTTGCTGGTGCCTAATCTCCCACCCGCAACCCTTATGCCTCATTGCCTCCTGCAATCTGCTCCCAACCAGCCGGCAGAGGGTCAGAGCCAGGGCTCCTGGCCATGGCCCCCGCCACGGCATCAGAGGCTGTCCTGGCGTGCAGAGCCAGGGCATAATGGACATATGGTGGGAGAAGCCAGGTTGACTGTCCCAGTTTTAGCATTTAACCCCTGTGCTGCTGAGCCAGGGGACAGGGTCCTGCTACTGTCCTGCACCTGCATCCCACCCGGCATGAGTTTCTGCTGGCAGAGCCCCTGCCTGCACTGGGGTGGCAGGGGACAGGTCGGTTCCTGGGGGCTTCCAGGGCATGCAATTGCCATTGGGACTCCCTGGGGATGGGAGCAGCTTGGAGATGCTTGGAGTGAAGTGGAGCCGTAAGTGCCTCCTGCGTCACGTGGCGAGGATAAGTGCAAAATGGCCCTATTATGATAATTGTGCAAAATTATGATTGATGGAGATTAGCTGCTTATTTGAGGAAATGGCAGGCGCACGTGTGACTCGGGCAGGCCAGGGCATGGTTGCCAGGGGACGGGGTGTGGGCAGAGGGTCACACCAGGATGGTTCCTGGAGCTCTTCTTATTGTGTGGATCATCGCCACCATCCCAGGACCATCCCCAGCTTCTGGCTCTCAATCCGAGATGAGCCACCACATGGGGACAGCGGGTGCTGCATGCAGGAGTCTGGGATGGGGCCAGGGTGACTCAAGCCCCATCCTGCCCCATGGAAGGCTCCTGGTGTCTCCCACCAACTTTGTTAAATGCATCACTGATTAGAGAGTAAACCTGTTAACTGGTGATGGCAGGAGTCTCTCCGTGTGCTGTTGCCTCGGTTGGTGCTCCCAGTGCTCTATCCCAGCAGGCTGTGCCACAGGGCTGAAGAAAAGGCAACAAAGCAGTCCCTGCAGCTCCAAATAAGTGTGACTTTTGGTAAATTACTGTCTTTGGGTGAAGTTTATAAGGGCGCTAGGCTGGCTCTGGGCTGGCAACCTGTCCCCTGCCTCCTGCCTGACCATCCCCGCTGGAACATTGGCAACAGGAGCGTCTGGGTTACAGCAGATGCTCAAGCTGCAATCCCCTTTCTCCCTTCAAAACCACACTGAAATCAGGAATTTAGGGAAGCAAATCCACAGAGGCAGGATGGCTGCGCTGCCGATGGCTGCCCAGGATGGAGCCATGGCACGACGGCAACACCAAGGCCAGGATTTCGGCACAGTGTGGGGATGCCGCATTGCATGAGGCCGAGGTGGCCGTGTAGGGTAGCACATGTCTGGAGGGCACCCCAAAACCACCCACCCATTGCCAGAAGTCCCTCCTCCGCTCTTCCCTTCCCAATTTCCAGGGCCCCCCTATGCGGCAGATGGATGCTGGGTAAGAGGTGTGTCTGTGGGAGCCATGCTTGCCATGCAGCATCGCTGAGCCAGGCTGCGTCGGCACTTATGGTCCTTGGGATGGGCTTTTGCAGCCAGGCTGGGGGCACGAGTGGCAACAGAGAGGACTGAGACTCCCCACGTGACGCCAGCACCGCAGCCAGGCTCCTGTGCCTTCCGTTGAGGGACGAGGACATCGCCCAGCCATCCGCAACGAAGGGAAGGGTCCCCTGGTGGATCCCTCACCACCAGGCACGGCGAAGCCAGCTCGTCTCTTTGCTATTTTTCCCTTTTCCTCCCCCCTGTTTGACTTTTGGCAGCAGAGCTGCTGCAGCGGCTGGGGCGCGCGGTGCCGGGGAAGGGCTGCCAAGCATCGGGAGCCCCCTGCGGCCCCCCGGCCCCCTGTGCCAAGGCTGGTGGCTGGCAGAAGGGCTGCCTGTGCCTGGCGGGGCTCCGTCAGCTGCGGGAGGATCCCTGTGCCGTGGTTGCTGCCAATTTCCCTGCGAGCTGGCACCACAGGCGGCTCTGGAGGCACCAGCGGAGAAGGCTGGGGAGGACGGATTGTGAAAGGGAGAGAGAAAAAAAAAAATAATGGACACATGCCATCACTGGAGCGGCGAGGCTGCTGCTGCCAAAACACCATCAGGCAGCGCGGGGCCAAAACCCGCTGGCGGCGGAGAGGAGGGTCCGGCAGCCCATCCCAGAGTGGGATGCGTGGAAGACGGGCAACACGGCAGGCATGGCATGGCCAAGGCAGGACAGACAGCAGACTGTGGAGCCGGAGATGACAGAGGTATTTGCCTTCGTGTGTGCATGTGTCTGGTGAGACAACTCAGCTGTGTGCAGGCTGCCCGCGGCCTCACGGCCATTGTGCCGCTCTCAGCCCGTGGCCTGCCCCACGGCACTGCCAGGTCTTCGTTGCCTGCAGCCACCGGCTGGTACAGGCAGGTGAGGGATCCAGTTGCCAGCTGGGCTTTACTGGTGGCTGCAAAGAGGGATTTGCTGGCCACACACGAGGGGGCCAGCGAGGGAGCTTGATTCTTTGTCTGGTTGGGCTTTGTCTGCCTGCAGCGGTGGTGCCGGGAGCTGTTGGTGGCTGCAGCAGGGCAGGGAGGGTGTGAGCCAAAGTCCCGCCACCAGCACGTGGGAACCATCCTCTGCTCCCAAACTGGGGAGAGCTGAGCCTGGGGACGAGGGTACTGCAGGACTGGGTGAGAAGAGGAGGGTGGGCAGAGAGACCTCTGCGCCCATTGCTGTGCTCGGGAGGAGGACGAGAGAGGGAAAGGATTAAAGGGTACAGGGGACAAACACCAAGAAGTTTATGGTCCTGCAGCCGCAAGCCCCACGATGCAGGGATCGCTGGCAGGGTGCTGGCTGCAGGGGCTGAGATGCTGGTGGGTGTCACATGGAGTTAAGGGTGAGGGTGAGTGTGTTCGAAGGACTGAGGAATGGGCTGAGGGTGCAGGACAGAGCCTCTGTCTGGCAGCACCGATACTGGGTTAGTGAACACACTGCCTGCCCCGTGGTGCAGGAGGGACATGGGAGGCAGCAGCAGATGCAAGTGTGTCAGGAGAACCATGGCTTTGCAGCTCCGCCAGCCCCCACGTGAAGGCTGGGAAGGCAAAGCGCTCCAGCTGGGCCCCCAAGTGCCAGACCTGGCTAGCACCAGGGGAAGGAGCTAGCGCTGAAAAGAAACAGAGATGTTGGCAGTGCCAAGCCCCCTCATCACTCTAACTGCTGACTGCTGCTCTGCATCCCTGAAGGACACAGACTGTGCCCAGCGGTAACCCTGTGCCCAGGGATGCCCTCTCTGGCCCAACACCATCAGGACAAACCTTCCTCAGGGTCCTCAGCCCCCAGCACCCATCACTGGCAGGAGCCAGGGCAGGGACTCTGTCCAAGCATTCAGCTTTGAGGACATTGTCATCTTCCTGGGAGGGGTGTGGAGTGAAGCAAGAAGATCCATCCCATCCCATCCTAGCCTGTGTTTGAGCACGGCTGGCTAGCCTGCGCTTTGAGACTCCGAGTTGGAGGAGCAGCTCTACCACAGACCTTCCACCTCATGCAAACCTCCTGGGGCCACCATAGATGGGAGGACAAAGCCCCACACCTGCCTCATGCTGCCCATTGCTGGGCTGGGGTGGGTAGGAATACCCCCCCATGCCATCGGATGCTCCCCCCATCTCTCCCTCTCCCTCGTTTTCCTCCATATTTCACAGTTCCTGCTTCCTGCACAAGGCAGGGGTCTCCAGGGACTCCAGCCAGATGTTCTCTGCAGCACACCACATTGCTTTCCTAATGAAATATTCATGGAGCCTCTCCGTCTTTTGCCATGAAAGCCTTCTGCATCTCCTAGCCATGGAAACGCTGTGCAGGCAGCATTCCTGCAAAGCCACTCGCCCGGGGCTCCTGGCTCCCCGCTTCCTGCTCAGCACCCTCATGCTGCTCCTCCTTCCCCTTCCACCTCCCGCGGGCAGTGTCGGTGTGGGGGCATCACCAAGGGCACAGCCACAGACACACACTGGGGACACCAGTGTCCCTCCTTGTCTGTCACCTGCTCCGAGGCCAGGTCCGTCCATGGCTGGGAGAGGAGGTAGGTGGGTGCACACCCCAGCGTGACCCGTGGAGATGCGTCACCCATCTGCTCCCAAACCATCCCTGGGGACAGCAGAGCCAGAGCCCTGTGTGCCAGCAACGACCCTGGTGCTGCCGCCGGCTCCCAGCCAGCCCACAGCATTAGCGATGCTGTGCACTATAATCCAATTAGGCTGTTTATGCAAACAATCAGGTTTTATGTTTCCGTAAAAAGCTTAAATAACCTTAATCAAAGCAAAAGACCTGGAATTATCACTGGCGAGGGCTGTGGATTGTTGGGTGACGGGCAGCACCCACCCCCAGCTCATGACACCTTGTCCAGTTCTCGCCTGTCAGCCAGCAGCAGCAGTGGGATCTCCTCAAGGCTCAGCATCAAGGACCATGTGGAGATGCTGTGCCCTAGTCCAACATCACTGCTGGAGAGTTCGAGCCATCCTGCTGGCACTGCTGGTCCTCCTGCCCTTCAGCACCATGTCCTGCAAGCCTCAGACTAGCTGTGCAACCAGGAAGATGTGAGGTTGGAATCCCTCTGCCCACAGCCACTTGCTCAGCAAACCTGTGAGGGCCACGCACATTCCTCCTCTGAAACCAAAAATCATTAACTGAAACTCCGGAGGCATTAATCAGTCAGAGCAATAACCCAAGGAGGAAAAGGCAGGCACAAGGTGGCTATGTGGGGCAGCAGGAGGGGACTGGTGCACAGGCCCCTGTGTGGTGCCAGGACAGGGGGATGCAGGAGATGCCAGGCAGCTACTGACCCAGCATATTGTCACCATCCCACATCACATCACCAGCCAGGGCTGCACTGACAGCTCTAGGACATGCTGTGCTGGGAGAAAATACCTGCAGCTCCAGCTCCGGTCAGGCACAAGGTGGCACAGGGGACCGTGCCACACTGTCCCTGTGCCTGTCCAAGGACAGGCAAGGCAAGGCGGGCAGCAGGGCTTGCTCTGGAGGGCCATTCCCACCAGTGCTGCCTTCCTGCACACCCCAAGTTTCTGGCAAAGTAATAAGCTATGCATGTAGTGTAGAAATAAAACATGTTCTGCAGAACAAATGATGTTAATTTGCTGAGAGGCTCTGAAGCTGAGTATTAGCGAAATGCCTTGAGGGAGAGAGCGGCAGCTGTGCTGGAATTAATGGCAACGTGCCGAATTAGCACCGCTATGCATCATAGTCAGAGGGAAAAATTACCGGAGAGAGGGGGAAAACAACCCCCTCCGCACGCCAGCCCCGACCCTGGGGCACGTTGCAGAGCGGAGCTGGTCACAGCAGGTCCCAGTGCCCGTGGGCTGCCCTTGCCCAACCGTCCCCACAGATGTGATGAGGGAGGCTGCTTGCTCTGAGCCCAACCACCTCCTCTGCAAAGGTATGTCCTCAGGAGTGGACATCCCTCTGGGATGCTCGACATCCTTTCAGAGTGCTCAGCATCCCTCTGGGATGCTCGGCATCTCTTCTGGGTGCTAAGCATCCTTCTGGACCAAACTGTGCCATCGCATCCCACCCTGCTCCAAGGAACCCACTCCTGCAGGGTCAGCACCCCTGCTGGTCCTCATTCTTTCCTCTCCTTTCCGGGGGGCTGTTCATCTCCTTTTCTAGTTATTTCTTCCATTTATTCCTGGTGGTCGAGCACCTAAAGTCTGCAGATCCTCATTGATTACTAACAGTGCAGCTGGTTTATGGCTCTGCAGCCTCCTCCAGAGCACCCGTCTTCTTTCCCTGTCACCAGCCGGCCACCACGGTGTGCCCCAGCTACCAGAAACACTCTGCACATTGTGCCTTAATGGATAGCTCCAGTAAAATCCACACCTCTGATGAATATTTCACACCAATATCTCTGCTGCCCAGCGAAGGGATGTAGGCTTAGCTGGTCCCACTGCGGCTGCTAGGTCAGGGCTGCAGTCTTGTGTGGCTGAACCCAAGCCCATGTAGACATCTATGAGCAGTTTGCCCAGTGGAGATTGGATGTGGTGACAGTTCCTCATGAATCTGTCATCATCCCGTGTGTCTATCACGGCCTGCCCCGGCTCACACCTGGCAGATCATTCCCAGTATAAAACATCTCCCTTGTTTGTCTTGTCACCTTCAGCTTTTTCTCCCACTTTTGCCTTTGCAGATCCCCAGCCCTGTGGGTGCTGCCTTCCTCAGGGAATGAAGCCACAATGGATGGAGCATCCCCTAGTCTGGACCTAGATGTCTCCGTGCCACTCAGCCCTTTTGTGGGATGGCTGTGCCGTGGGCAGCGGGATGTGATGGATGCAGATGTGCTGCTGGTCTAGTGCTTGCTGGGCTGTATCAACAACTTCCAAGCACCGAGCCTGCTGTGACGTGGTGATGAGGAGGGGACATGCCCTGTGACCATCTTGCAGCTGTCAATTTTTGGCATCCCCAGGAGCACATCCAGGAGACGGAGGAGCTTTATCCATCCGGAGGCTTATCCACCCAAACACCAGAAGATGTGGAGCTTTACCAAACAAGCCCAAGCCCTGTTGGCTGCCTTGGAGCAGAAGAAACATGCTCATAAGCATGCTCCAAACCATGGGAGGCTGATGCCATCATCACCCAGCAGGACCTGGGTCCTGGGCTCTGCTCACTTGGGGCACCTTCAGTCCTGACCACAACCCTGCTTCCCCATGCCCTGGAGATGCTCTGGGGCAGCAGCCCTTTCCCCAGCCAGAGCTGGGAGCTCTGGGTGCACAACTCTCAGCTCCACAGCATGGGGCCATCCCACCCTTCTTCCAACCCCAGGCCAGGAATTTGGCCAGGAAATCTTGTAACCTGGTCATTTTGGGGTCAGGAAGGGATGAGTGAGAGGAGGGTGTTGTGGATGCTGCGGGTACCTGGGGGTGGGCAGGGTGGCAGGGGCTGCCGGTCACTGCCAGGTTACATCTGCCTGGGCACGCAAGAGCGACTCCAGATGCATTAGAAGTGCCATGCTCCAATTTCAATTTCATCGTCTCACAATCATTTTCAGGCTCCTCTTAGTGCCACATTAACGAAGCCTGCTCGTTTGAATGCATAATTAGCCCAAGCATTCTACCTCACTAATTTCGAAGCAAGAGCAGGGGGCGGGGGGGGGGGGAGGGAATTTGCATATTAATTTAGCAGAGGGAGAGAAAAATTGTTTACCACTTGCTTCTTGCTGTTGATCACAGCGGACTTAACTCTTTCCCTGGTGCCATCTGGAGCTGCGGAGCCGGGCGCTCGGCCGGCACGTGGGACAGGATGCAAAGGTTACATGGCAGCAATTAAATCCTCCCTGCGGTGCTGGGGCTGCTCAGACCACCCTGCCTGCCTGCTCTGCTGGGAGCCAACTGGGGGTACTGGGGCTGCAGGTGAGCACAGGGCAGGTGAAGGGTGGCTGGAGCAGAGCTGCAAGCTCCAAGCTGCACCCTATCCTGCTTCCCAGTGTGTCCCTGGGGTTAAAAGTGTCTTTGTCACCCCCTTCAGGGTGTCAAGGTCCCATTCTGGGTCTGTGTGTGCCACCCTTTACAAAACAGGCCCAGCCCAGGGAGATGCAGGGATGCCCAACCATATTACCCCTCCTGGGTCCACAGAAAGTCCTCTCTGTCATTCTTGATGTGTCCCCTCCAAGGGAACACCTCTGCCCCCACATCCTCCTTGCTTTTTATCATCACCCGTCCATCATGTGATGTCAGATGCTCACATGTGCCATCCCCAACAGCCCTTTGTGACCGAGTGGCTCATGGCACTGGTGTGCATGGGATGGCAGCAGCCTCAGAGCACCCACGGACCGGTGTGGGCATCCTCGCTGAGCGCTGACAACTCCCTACAACACCTCCCCCCCCCCCCAATCTCCCTTTGATTGGGAGTCTGTGGGCGTCTTGAGCCGAGGTTGGAGGTAATTTGTCTGTCTCCTGCAGTGGGCTGTCATCTTGCATCTGTGAACCAGTTCCATTTGCGCTGCCATTTAAAAATCTCGGGTCTGACAGGTAGTAAAATTTAAAAAAAAAAAAAAAGGAGAAAAGCCTGGGAAAAAAAAATTAAAAGAATGTCTGAGGAAGTCCCAGACTACAGGATGCGGCGGATATTATAGATTGTGGATATTTTGGCTTTTGGAGCTGCATCTCCATATCACGTGGGCTTTGCGCCTCCATCCTCATCTCAGCTGGGATGCCCAGAAGGGTTGAATCACCCCTGGAGAGCCCCTGCCCCGACTCTGCATCCCATCTTGCTGGCTCAGAGCCATCCCTGCATGTCACAGTGATTTTTGGGGACAAATTCCATCTCAGGCATCCCAGTCTGGTTCCTGCATCCAAGCTAGCACAGTGCGGAGAGCTGCATGAGGGGTTTATCCTGCCCATGCATGTACTGCCAGGTCATGGGGCCGCGCGGCTGGGGGACACAGCACGTGTGGGGATGGGGTCTCTGATGTGGCCGGAGAGATGCTGGCACTGCCATGGCACGTGGGGCTGGCTCGCAGAGGGTTAACAGCTGATTACAGCCTTTGTCTCTGCATCAGTGTACATAATGCGCCCCACATTTGCATACTGCAGTGTGCGCTCAATTAAAATGAACTTTTAATTTCTTCTAAGTAAATTACTTCTTCCCGGTACGTGACGCGCACAAATGTCAGAATAATGGGAGAGCCTTAATGAGCTGGGAGCGAGGGGCGGGTAGGGGAGCACTGGGGCCCCGGGCCCCCCGGGCTGCTCTGCAGCCTCCCTGCCAGGGGAAAGGACGGATCCTGCCTTTTTCTGCCTTCCCTGCTGGGGCCTGGGACATCCCTGCTGCCAGCACGTCCCCAAGCATCCCTGGCAGAGGTCTCCACCTCCTCCCCATTACCTCCTCCTGCCCATTTTTGTGCAAGGAGCTCAGCTCGCTGGGTCCTGCATCCGTGGGACACAGGGACATCAGAGCATCCCTGCAAGGGCCTGAGCTTTGCACATCCTGCCTGCATCCTGGCCTATGTGCACCCCTCACCATCCCAAAAAGTATCCCTGGGGCACCTAGGTGCACCCAGAGCTGCCCCAAGGGACCCCGCCGGTTGCTCTGCCCTCCCAAATGCAGCTCGAGGATGATGCTTGGGGAGGAACATGGAGCCCCACACCCTGACCCTCCCGGCTGCCTCCTGACCAGGGCTGGGGCCGGCCGCGTGTCCGCAGGGGCCAGATGGCAGGCGAGATTACTGGAATTTGATTTTCAGATAAATCACAAACCTGGATGAGCGAGTGGTGCTCCAGATGCATTATCCGTAATCCCCTGGAAGGGAACCTTTTGGAGGAGACGGTGCCTGTGCCAGCTCGGCAGCAGCTGGGTAATCCCAGCGCAGCCCCGCGCAGCCCGGGGGGGATCAGCTGCTCCCCGCTCGCACCGCGGTGTGTCACCCGTGCTCGCCGCGACCCACATTTGGTCCCGCCAAGCCCAGTGGGAGCAGATGGAGCCAGATGGAGCCACACCAGGCACACACAGGCACCAGGACAAGCCAATGCCCGTGGTGCCCATGCTCAGTTCTTGTGCCCGCTCAGCTCAGCGCTACAGGAGGAGGCCGAGGGATGCAGAAAATTGCTGTCGGGCTCTCCCCACACCAGTTCTCCCAATCAAGGAAGGCCAGAGCAACCCCACGTTGCTTGGTGGGGGCCATGGGGGCCCTTCACTCACACCTACTATGCCCTGCCTGTCAACACCAACATCCTTGATCTGTTAAGTTGTAGCAATGCGTCGGTGCTCATTGCACTGATTAATTGGGAAGTTGGGTCAGCTCCCAGTCAGTGTGGCCAGGTTGGCTCTGAGGAAGAGAAGGGAGACGACAGAGTGGCCACAGCCACATCCTGGGTGAGAGGAGGCTGAGACCTCATTGCTCTCTCCAACTACCTGAAAGGAGGTTGTGGAGAGGAGGGAGCTGGGCTCTTCTCTCAAGTGACAGGGGACAGGATGAGAGGAAATGGACTCAGGCTCCACCAGGGGAGGTTCAGGTTGGACATTTGGAAAAAATATTTCATGGAAAGGGTCATTGGGCACTGGAACAGCTGCCCAGGGAGGGGGTGGAGTCACCTTCCCTGGAGGTGTTTAAGGGACAGGTGGATGAGGTGCTGAGGGACATGGTTTAGTATTTGATAGGAATGGTCGGACTTGAGGATCTGATGGATGTTTTCCAACCTAGTGATTCTATGATTCTGTGATCTGGTACCCACGGGGGCTGCCCATGCTCCTTCCTGGCATCCTGGGGCTTTAGGAGTGAAGTGGAGGGGTGCAAACACTGGGAGGTCCAGTGGTGCTCAGGGCCATGCTGGGGGCTACAACTTGCTCCTTCTCTCTACTCCAGCTTTGGGACATGCTTAGGGGGCACACTGAGCTATTGGGGGTTGGTGGGTCAGGGCAGCAGCTTCCCCAAGCTCCAGGGGTGGTTTATCTACACCTTCAGGAGCAACCTCTTGAAGCTCCCTCTCTCTTTCAGAAGAATGTTTGGATTCGATGATCTGGTGGGTCTTTTCCAACCTGATGTTTCTATGATTCTGTGATTCTGTAAATAAATGCAAACTGCAGGCGGCAGGGACACCTCTCCATGCTGCCCAGCCAAGCGCAGCCACGGCACGTGGGGCTGACCCTGATTTCCCAGGTGGCGGTGACAGGGTCACACCTGCCTTGAGACAGGCCATCCATCACATGTCAGGAACAGCAAAACAGGCAATGGAGCAGTGATGTGCAGAGCAACTGTGACTGGAGGATGCTACCGATCAATGGGCGCATTAACCTGAGCCTGCACCTCCTCCCCTGGGGGCCAGGGTTAGACAGCAGGAGGCAGTGGATATTAATTCCTCTCTGGCTCCCAAAGGAAGAGGAGATGGGAAAAGCCAAGGGGAAAAAAGTGAAGCTTTGTCTGGCTGCTCCTGACGCCCTGTGCTTGCAGAGCTCTGGGAATGTCACCAGCACACATATGAGGATGGTCCTCACACAGCTCAACCCTGTTCTCACTAAGGGGAAGGCTTCCCCAACCAATTGTGACAGCAAGTGTATTAGCGAATGTGTGATTGTGAGAGCAAACAGAAACACCAACCAATTGCAGGACTCTGCCTTTTATTTTT